>CM042435.1:2954473-2981973 GCA_023631565.1 Gymnocephalus cernua
TGTGTGTGTCTCTGTGTGTGTGTGTCTGTGTGTGTCTCTCTGTGTGTGTGTGTGTCTCTGTGTGTGTGTGTCTGTGTGTGTCTCTCTGTGTGTGTCTGTGTGTGTGTGTGTCTGTGTGTGTGTGTCTGTGTGTGTCTCTCTGTGTGTGTCTGTGTGTGTGTGTGTCTCTGTGCGTAATCGTTTTTATGAGAGAAAGATTTCTTTTCCTTTTCTGTGGCGTTCTGATCTGTTCAAGAGGGATTTAGAGTTCAAATTCAAGACTACACCACTGGATCAGAATCTCTGCAAAACAGCAGGAAAATAAAAACGTCTTGAGATACTTTTTGACGTTAGAAGTCAGATTTTGCAAAATACTTTTGTAAAAATGTATCCTTTTCTCCAACACGGACACAAAGCTAAAACAAACCGACGTTACAGTACTCGGCAGATGTATTTCATATCTGCCCCATTTGCACAATCCCAGTTAAACAACAAAACAAAAACACTGTAAGTTCCAGCAGGACCCTGAAGGCTCCGACACACCGACCAGACGGCCGACCGGCGGCAGTAAAGCCGTATTGTCGCCCAAAAAATTAAAACCGGCAGCTGATTGGACGACCGCGTCACGTGGGTCTGGCTTGGCATAACGGCGGCTCGTTCGGAATACGATTTTACGAAGATAGTTCACCGCTGTCAGATCGACAAAGGTCAGTTTAAAAGATTTTCATCAGATTTTGAGAGGCGTTCATCCTGCTCGTCATTTCCTGGTTAGCTCTCCACCAATCAGATTGGTCATTGAGTCCGACTGCCCGCCCTCTCCCATTCAACAAGTCAAATCGGCCCAAATGAAGGCCGACGGCTCCGCCGGCTGACGACGGCACGGAGCACGCCGACCAGACTTGAGTCTCCGACCTCGCCAGACCGTCCCGCGGCCGATAATCGGGTTGGTGTGTCAGCGCCTTAAAACCCCCCAAAATGAATCAGTTAAAACAGCTCGGGTTGGACCACGCTCGTCTGTTTTAGTCCAGTTTGGTGTAACAGTCGGTCTCCGTCCGCCGGCGTTTGCGTTTAGACGCCAAACAGTCGACTTCTCCCATCAGTCCAGTTTCCGTTCCAGCGTCCTGCGTAATGCTGACACACGCTTTCGTTCTGTGACGCAACGCAACGGTTCAACAGGTACGACAACCACCAGGAGGTTTAAATACGGTGAAGAAGTACCTGACGATGAGGAAATGTAGTTTGTTGGATCAGCTCCTTGTGTTGAGCGTAGGGGTTAAATAAATCAATGTTCGTTGTGTCTGTCTGTACCGTGTTTTCCCACTCGGCGCAGCCACGTTATGGCGTCACCGATCCGGGTGCAGATCCGGTCAGAGCGCCTGCGTCCGTTGAAAGTCTCTCGGCAAAAAAAACATAGAGCCACGAGACGGCTTGCGTAAAGATCTGTGTTGCACCGCTAGATAAAAAAAACAAAAAAACATTAAAGCCTCCAGGTGGACAGACGGGACTCGTACTTGCGGTTTAAAAGCCGCACGGCGCACGGCGTCTATGCCAGAAGACACCAGGGCGTCAGGCTCTGGTCACACTCCAGTTTGGTGTTGATGACGGTGCAGGGAGCGCCGCTGATGCTCAGCTCCTGTCGGGACTCCACCTGGTAACGCAGGTTAGTCAGCCCCCCCTCCTGGTCCACCTTAAACTGCTCCTACAGGGAGGAGGGAGGGAGGGAGGGAACAAAGGGAGGGAACAAGGGAGGAGGGAGGGAACAAAGGGAATGAAAGGAGGGGAGAAGGGAGGGAACAAGGGAACGAAGGGAGGAGGGAGGGAGGGAACAAAGGGAGGAAGGGAGGGAACAAGGGAGGAGGGAGGGAACAAGGGAGGAGGGAGGGAACAAGGGAACGAAGGGAGGAGGGAGGGAACAAGGGAATGAAGGGAGGGAGGGAGGGAACAAAGGGAGGGAACAAGGGAACCAAAGGAGGGAGGGAGGGAACAAAGGGAGGAAGGGAGAGAACAAGGGAAGGGAGGGAGGGAGGGAACAAGGGAATGAAGGGAGGGAGGGAACAAAGGGAGGGAGGGAGGGAACAAGGGAATGAAGGGAGGGAGGGAACAAAGGGAGGAAGGGAGAGAACAAGGGAAGGGAGGAAGGGAGGGAACAAGGGAACAAAGGGAGGGAGGGAGGGAACGAAGGGAGGAAGAGAGGGAGGGAACGAAGGGAGGGTTGACAATGGGAGATTTTTGTTTAATAAAGGTTTTCCATAAAGGGTGTGTTTTCCATTTTGTATTGTTAGACAGACAGACAGACAGACAGAGACAGACAGACAGACAGACAGACAGACAGAGACAGACAGACAGACAGACAGACAGACAGAGACAGACAGACAGACAGACAGACAGACAGACAGACAGACAGAGACAGAGACAGAGACAGACAGACAGACAGACAGACAGACAGACAGACAGACAGACAGAGACAGACAGACAGACAGAGACAGACAGACAGACAGACAGACAGACAGACAGACAGACAGAGACAGACAGACAGACAGAGACAGACAGACAGACAGACAGACAGACAGACAACTTTTTTATCTAAACTCTTGTTTTCAAAAGGTTAAGTTATTATTAGATTATTAGACTCTCTGTAATAAGTGCGTATCTTCTCCTGAAGTAAACTCTTGTTTTTAAAAGTTGCTATTTAAATAAAGTTATTATTATTATTGAGATAAATACGATGGCCCGGTCTCGGACGCAGTTTCTTCTTTGTGTAAACTTTGTGTTTTTCTGATTGGTGCGGTGGAACCGGTGAAGTCTGGTACCTGTTTCTGGGCGGCGACTCTCTTCTGGTCTCTCTTCCTCCAGGCCGAGTCGTGGATGTGGAGGAACGTTTTGTACCCTGTAGTGATTCCAGTCGGTCTGAAGAGCTGCAGAAAAAAAAAAAACACAAAAACTTAGAGAGAGAAATACCAGAAAGTCAGGATGGATACTCCACGCCGTGAAGCGCCTGGTGGAGGTGCATTTAGGGCGTGTACGAATCCACTTTTGCTAGTTTGACGGTGGAAATAAGGGTCCGTGCGCCGGGCGCCTGGTTCTAAAGGGTTGTTCTTAGTGTCTTCATTAATCAGAGGTGTGTTTTGGGCATTAGATGCAATCAACCAATCAGAGAGTCATCTCCCAGAATGCACCTGAACACACCTCCCTGTAAGACCAGCACGCCCAGAATGCACCTGAACACACCTCCCTGTAAGACCAGCACGCCCAGAATGCACCTGAACACACCTCCCTGTAAGACCAGCACGCCCAGAATGCACCTGAACACACCTCCCTGTAAGACCAGCACGCCCAGAATGCACCTGAACACACCTCCCTGTAAGACCAGCACGCCCAGAATGCACCTGAACACACCTCCCGTAAGACCAGCACGCCCAGAATGCACCTGAACACACCTCCCTGTAAGACCAGCACGCCCAGAATGCACCTGAACACACCTCCATGTAAGACCAGCACGCCCAGAATGCACCTGAACACACCTCCCTGTAAGACCAGCACGCCCAGAATGCACCTGAACACACCTCCCTGTGAGACCAGCACGCCCAGAATGCACCTGAACACACCTCCCTGTAAGACCAGCACGCCCAGAATGCACCTGAACACACCTCCCTGTAAGACCAGCACGCCCAGAATGCACCTGAACACACCTCCCTGTAAGACCAGCACGCCCAGAATGCACCTGAACACACCTCCCTGTAAGACCAGCACGCCCAGAATGCACCTGAACACACCTCCATGTAAGACCAGCACGCCCAGAATGCACCTGAACACACCTCCCTGTAAGACCAGCACGCCCAGAATGCACCTGAACACACCTCCCTGTAAGACCAGCACGCCCAGAATGCACCTGAACACACCTCCCTGTAAGACCAGCACGCCCAGAATGCACCTGAACACACCTCCCTGTAAGACCAGCACACCCAGAATGCACCTGAACACACCTCCCTGTAAGACCAGCACGCCCAGAATGCACCTGAACACACCTCCCTGTAAGACCAGCACGCCCAGAATGCACCTGAACACACTTCCCTGTAAGACCAGCACACCCAGAATGCACCTGAACACACCTCCCTGTAAGACCAGCACGCCCAGAATGCACCTGAACACACCTCCCTGTAAGACCAGCACACCCAGAATGCACCTGAACACACCTCCCTGTAAGACCAGCACGCCCAGAATGCACCTGAACACACCTCCCTGTAAGACCAGCACGACCAGAATGCACCTGAACACACCTCCCTGTAAGACCAGCACGCCCAGAATGCACCTGAACACACCTCCCTGTAAGACCAGCACGCCCAGAATGCACCTGAACACACCTCCCTGTAAGACCAGCACGCCCAGAATGCACCTGAACACACCTCCCTGTAAGACCAGCACGCCCATGGGCCACAGACCCTTAATGTTGTACGAAAACCTGTTGTTTTGATATTCTATTCATTTTGATTTGTTTTCCCATAACCTTTGTGTTTTTATATTTGTTTAAGAATCGCAATATTCATGCTCAATATCACATTTTGTCAATATCATGCAACCCTAGAGTGTACAGTAGCTAGGGTCTGTGTTCCTGAACCTACACACACACACGCACACACACACACACACACACACACACCTACCTACCTACACACCTATCTATCTACCTACACACACACTAGGGATGGGCATGATTAATCGACAATCGACGATTGATCATTAAGAATTTCGTCGATCACGTTAATTTGTCATCGATTAAACTAATGCAGGTTGCGTTGCGTAGTGTGATTGCAGCAATGAAATGATTTCCAGTGTGTCAGCAGCAATTAAACATTTTACCACCCGGGGGCGCCATAGGCTGCTCAGTTAGCTGCGAGTTACGTTTTGATTCAAAGTAAACATGAAGAGGTCACGGCGAAGTGTGGCGTGGGAACATTTTGATTTAAAAAACGACTTCACTGCAAACACTGCGACGCCGTGTATAAGTACAACACGGCCACGACTCAAATGATGTACCACTGAAACAAAGTGCATCCGACCCTGGTTAACGTCGGTGGCGGTGCGTCCTGCTCTCAGTATCAACCTAGCATCAACTCGCCGTTAGCACGGAGGAGCTGCGATGCACAACGAGCAGAGGAAAATTACCCGAGGGATCTGCACGTTCATTGAGATGGATACTGGAACCAGCATGTCACATTCCGTCACGACGTACCATCACCAGACTGGTAGAAACTCACTACGAAACGAAGAACGGAACGAGGTTCCCCGGGCCGGGCTGGCCAAGTTAGCGCGGAGGTAGCTACCTGCTTCCCGTGCCGGTGTCGTGCCAATGTACTTACCCCCGCCAGGATTATCACCAGGTAGCGGTCGCGTCTGACCCATGGATGTATTAAGGGAACCTCAGACCCCAGATCATGTCAACATGCTTATTGTTCTCAACAAAAACCAGTAGACTGGTGCAGAAGTTGTATGTGAGTAACTGGTTATTTTGTATTAGGCTTTGTCCGTGCCTTGGATAGTTTTGAGTTACATTTTGACAAAACCTGTCAGATATAAGTAGTATTATGTTTTTGGTTACGTTGTGGTTAAGTTATTATTGAACATTGTTATTTTTATTTATTATTTTGGAACAAACGAGGGTCTCTGTTTAACAACGCCGGCTCGCAGCAACGGTTCCGCTGCTAAATTAAACACTGCAGCGCCTACTATATATTTAAGTTTAGCCAAACCTCCAGTTTAACTGCCACACGTTGTTCTTCTTGTAATTAAGATCTCATCGAGGTAAAAACATGCTGTATTTTTGTATTTTTATTGCGTTTTTAATTTATAAAAAGTTAAATAAATAATTCATTTTAATATAAAAATATTAATGATTAATCGATAATTGATCATTAATTCTCCCGACGATCGACGAAGAAAATTTAATCGAATGCCCATCCCTAACACACACACCTACCTACCTACCCACACACCTATCTATCTACCTACACACACACACACACACACACCTACCTACACACCTATCCATCTACCTACACACACCTATCTATCTACCTACACACACACACCTACCTACCTACCCACCCACACACCTATCTATCTACCTACACACACACACACACACACACCTACCTACACACCTATCCATCTACCTACACACACACACCTACCTACCTACCCACCCACACACCTATCCATCTACCTACACACACACACCTACCTACCTACACACACACCTATCTACCTACACACACCTATCTACCTACCCACACACACCTACCTACCCACACACACCTACCTACCCACACACACCTACCTACCTACCCACACACCTATCTACCTACACACACACACACACACACACACACACACACACACACCTACCTACCCACCCACACCTACCTACCTATCACCTACCTACCTACCTACCCACACACACCTACCTACCTACCTACCCAACCACCTATCCATCTACCTACACACACATACACCTACCTACCCACCCACACACCTATCTATCTACCTACACACACACACACCTACCTACCTACCCACCCACACACCTATTCATCTACCTACACACACACCTACCTACCCACACACACCTACCTACACACCTATCTACCTACCTACACACCTATCTACCTACCCACCCACACACCTATTCATCTACCTACACACACACCTACCTACACACCTATCTATCTACCTACCCACACACACCTACCTACCCACACACACCTACCTACCTACCCACACACACCTACCTACCTACCCACACACCTATCTATCTATCTACACACACACACACACACCTACCTACACACACACACACACACACACACACCTACCTACCTATCACCTACCTACCTACCTACCCACACACACACCTACCTACCTACCCACATCTACCTACCCATCCACCCACCCACATCTACCTACCTACACACACCTACCTAGCTACCCACCCACCCCTACCTACACACCTATCTACCTACACACACACCTACCTATCTACCCACCCACATCTACCTACCCACCCACACACCTATCTATCTATCTATCTACCTACACACACACACACCTACCTACCCACACACACACCTACCTACCCACACACACCTACCTACCTACCTACCCACACACACACACACCTACCTACCCACACACACCTACCTACCCACACACCTATCTATCTACCTACACACACACACACACACACACACACACACACACACACACACACACCTACCTACCTACCCACACCTACCTACCTATCACCTACCTACCTACCTACCCACACACACACACACACACACACCTACCTACCTACCTACCTACCCACCCACCTATCCATCTACCTACACACACACACACACACCTACCTACCTACCCACCCACCCACCCACCCACACACCTATCTATCTACCTACACACACACACACCTACCTACCTACCCACACACCTATTCATCTACCTACCCACACACACCTACCTACCCACACACACACCTATCTACCTACACACACACCTACCTACCCACACACACCTACCTACCTACCCACACACCTATCTACCTACACACACACACACCTACCTATCTACCCACATCTACCTACCCACCCACCCACATCTACCTACCTACACACCCACACACACCTACCTACCTACCTACCCACATCTACCTACACACCCACCCACCCTCCCACATCTACCTACCTACACACCTACACACATCTACCTACCTACACACCTACCCACACACACCTACCTACCTACACACCTACCTACCCACCCACCCACATCTACCTACCCACCCACACACCTATCTATCTATCTACCTACACACACACACACCTACCTACCCACACACACACCTACCTACCCACACACACCTACCTACCTACCCACACACCTATCTATCTACCTACACACACACACACACACACACACACCTACCTACCCACACACACCTACCTACACACACCTACCTACCCACACACACACCTACCTACACACACACACACCTACCTACCCACCCACACCTACCTACCTATCACCTACCTACCTACCTACCCACACACACACACACCTACCTACCTACCCACCCACCTATCCATCTACCTACACACACACACACACACCTACCTACCCACCCACACACCTATCTATCTACCTACACACACACACACACACCTACCTACCTACCCACACACCTATTCATCTACCTACACACACACCTACCTACCCACACACACCTACCTACACACCTATCTACCTACACACACACACCTACCTACCCACACACCTACCTACCTACCCACACCTACCTACCTACCCACACACCTATCTATCTACCTACACACACACACACCTACCTACCTACCTACCCACCGACACCTACCTACCTCCTACCTACCTACCCACCCACCCACACACACCTACCCACCCACCCACATCTACCTACCTACACACCTACCTACCTACCCACATCTACCTACCCACCCACCCACCCACATCTACCTACCTACACACCTACACACATCTACCTACCTACACACCTACCCACACACACCTACCTACCCACCCACCCACATCTACCTACCCACCCACCCACCCACCCACCCACATCTACCTACCTACACACCTACCTACCCACCCACCCACCCACCCACATCTACCTACCCACACACACCTACCTACCTACCCACCCACCCACATCTACCTACCCACACACACCTACCTACCTACCTACCCACCCACCCACATCTACCTACCCACACACACACACACACCCACCCACCTACCCACCCACATCTACCTACCTACACATCTACCTACCCACCCACCCACATCTACCTACCCACACACACACCCACCCACCTACATCTACCTACCCACACACACACACACACACACACACCTACCCACACACACACACGACTTACGTACCTGTAACTCGGCTTTTCTCAGTCGTCTGTAGAACTCGTCGTCCTCTCTGCCCCAACCCCAGAACCGGTTCGACATCCCGTTGCACTGAAAAAACAAAAAAAACAATAAAGTCTTCAAAGACACAAACGACTCAAAGACTGATGAAACGATAAGATTGTGACAGATGCAGAAAACGTGGAAGACTTGTCCTGAACTGTGAGTAATGTTTTAGAGTTACAATCTCACCGGGTTAAATAGCTTCATCTGGGGTGTGTGTGTGTGTGTGTGTGTGTGTGTGTGTGTGTGTGTGTGTGTGTGTGTGTGTGTGTGTGTGTGTGTGTGTGTGTGCCGTGAAAACACTGTCGGGCCTTTTTTACTGCAGCAACTTAACCACATGTAATGCATACCTATTATTCAATGGGTGGTGTGGTGAGAGAGTGAAGTATGTGACTTTGGGACAGAGAAAAATAGAAGTTGTCATACTGATGCTGTTCATTTTTGTTCATGTTTATGTATGTGCCAAAACGAATTCTACTTGAGTTATTTCAGCAAGATAATCCACTTGATTAGTTTTTCCTGTTAGTCCCAAACCCTTTAAAACACACGTGTCAAACTCGAGGCCCGCGGGCCAAATCCAGCCCCTCGCAGATTACGATCCGGCCCGCTTATCAATTTAGGTTCACGATACATTTTGGCCCAACATTTTTTTTTTTGATGATTTGTAACTTTTTTCCGACGTTTTTGTCACTTTTTCCGACGTTTATGTCACTTTTTCCGACGTTTATGTCACTTTTTTCGACGTTTGTCACTTTTCCCGACGTTTTTGTCACTTTTTCCCGACGTTTGTCACTTTTTCCGACGTTTGTCACTTTTTCCGATGTTTTTGTCACTTTTTCTGACGTTTTCATCACTTTTTCCGACGTTTATGTCACTTTTTCCGACGTTTATGTCACTTTTTCTGACGTTTTTATCACTTTTTCCTACGTTTTTGTCACTTTTTCCGACGTTTTCGTCACTTTTTCTGGCCCTTTTTTTTTTTTTTTTTATGATGGCTGAGGACCTTTTTTCTGACTTCTTTAGGACTTTATGTCGACCAAACTGTAAGTAAGAAGACTATATGACACGTGCAATAATACAGTCAAAGATATTTGACTTTTTGATTAAATAAAAGCATGTCAATAAACTAAACATGTCCGGCCCTTGATGTGATTCTTATTTTCCAGTGTGGCCCTCTGGGAAGTTGAGTTTGACGCCCCTGCTTTAAAACAATAAACATCAGTTGAATTGGACGATATATTTCTATATACATTTATATTTCTACAATTCTGCCTCCTTCCCGTATACTTTATTCCCTTCCATGAGCACGGGAGATTAACTGGATAGTAGAAGCACTGCTGCCACTTTTTTCTTTTACAATATATAAAATGTATTTAAATGTTTGCAGGTTTCGGGAGGGGTGAAAGTGCACGTGTAATTCAGAACACGAGACAAAATAAGAGTTTACTTTACCCTAATGTGAGAAATATCACTTTTATTCCACTGCATTGTTGCACAGCTCTGACTATGGAGAAGTAGCTCTTATAACCACACTTGATAACGTCTGAACTGTCCCTCTAATAAAGCCTCGGCCTCGTACCATGTGGTAATGTTTCTTGGTGAGCAGCAGGATCCCCCCCACGTAGGTCTTGTAGTGGTACAGCGGGTGCAGCTCCGGGGACGCCACGTGGAACGGTCCCTCGTCGGGGAAGCCGTAGTCCAGCGCGTCGTTCAGGGGCAGCAGGTCCACGTCGTGCATCGCCAGGTAGTCCGTGTCGTTACCGCTCTCCAGGTAACCCACGTTGATCAGAGACGCTCGGTTAAATCTGAAACAAGTCAGTCTTAAGTTACTTCGTTGTAAACTTTGACTTCACGTTTTAGATTCATAGCAACTAGGGATGCACCGATCCACATTTTTTCACTTCCGATCCGATCCCGATACCTGAATTTGGATATCGGCCGATACCGATACTATTCCGATACCAGAGCTGTGTTTGCTTTAATATTATTATTATCATTATTGTTGATTTTATATGATGCTGAAATAAACTCCTCTCAACGGGCAAGTATGATATGGACGTACGTATGCATGTATGTCCCAAAAGGCAACTTGAGGTAAGTATAAGGTCAGAAAAGGAAGTCAGAAAAACAGGAAAAATCTCATTCTGAAAACAGATATGCAACTGTAAGGGTTTCAAATTGATTGTCATGTCAATATTTATTACATACCCAAAATGTCAAATACTTGAGTCTTGAAATATAAGAAAAGTGCAAGTGTAAAAATCTCACACACACACACACACACACACACACACACACACACACACACACACACACACACACACTATCAATAAAACAGTGTGTGAACAGCGCAAATCAAGCACACTGGCTCTTGTAGCATCAACAAATCAACGTTTTAAAATGTCAAATATCTGAAATATAAGAAAAGTGCAATAACTGTAAACATCTTACACACACACTTAGTTACACACACACACACACACACACACACACACACATACACACACACCTCTGTTTTCACGGCTGCGCAGCGGCTGCTCTGAAACAGCGGCCGCCAGGACACGTACGATCCGGGGTCTCTGGGGGACGCAACAACGGGGAATTGAAACGCCAAAAGCCGGCGACAACACCGGCAGACAGACGGTTGTGAAAGTCCTGTTTTGGTTTTGCATGTTGCTGTCTTGCTCTGCGGTGTTTCCACTGTGAAGCATTTCCAAACAGCGGACACACAGGATAGCATCGAGCTAGCCACAATGCTGGTCATGCTACAATCCTGCTAGCTGGCTGCAAACTGCGGAATGGACTTCCTGAGCGGGGACGTGTCTCATAACTCTGTGTCTCATTGAGCCGCGACTCCGTTCAGGAAGTCTATTCCACAGTTTGCAGCCAACCAGCAGACCAGCCGGCAGCAATCACTTTTGGAGCCGTTTCAGCAGACAACGTTAAAGTGCAGACATGGCTCTTGGTATCGGAAATCTCCGCAGGTTGGATCGGGAAAATCCGATACCTGAATTTCGCTGGTATCGGCCCCGATACCGATACTGGATCGGATCGGCCCCATCCCTAATAGCAACATCACATTTTCTTGAGGGAGGACCCCTCAACCCTCCTCCTAATGGCCGTTCTACAGTAGCCGCAGCCAGGCTGGATTTATAGCGCGCAAGCACACCCGGAAACAGGAAGCATGGACGAGCTCCTGGGCGACGTGATGCCAGGACTCTCAGAGTGACTGCAAGTCTCTCTGGTCAACTTACCGGGTTAAGAACGTCCTCTAACTTAGCTACAGCCAGTCAGAAGATAACATGGCAACTGCAGATGCTGGAGACACATCAACAGAACTTGAGCCCCCTCTTCTGTCACTGAAGTCGCCGGTGTGGAAGTATTTTGGATTTCCAGTGAGTTATGTTGACAACGTTTGCGTTGTCGACAAAAAAAAAAACACAGTTTGCAAGCTCTGCTATGTGCGTGTACCATATTCTGTGCGTTTACCATTAGCACATTAGCCTAGCAGCTAGCAGAGATTCCTTCTGCTTATAGCTTTATCCCAACAAAACCGCACAGTTGAATTTCAGCCTGCATGAACGTTTTGTAGCCTAAACAGAGCAGCTTAATAATAATAATAATAATAATAAATTGAATTTATATAGCGCTTTTCATAGACTCAAAGTCGCTTTACAGGGAGCTAGATTAGAAGGTAAAGCAAAACAGGACAAAACAGGACAATACAAGACAAAACAAAACAAAGCAAAAGAAAACAAGACAAAGCAAAACAAGATTCAGTCACAGAAGAAAAGGGGGCTACAGATAGGCAGAGGTGAAGAGATGGTCTTGAGGCGGGACTGGAAGATGGTGAGGGACTCAGAGGTGAAGAGATGGTCTTGAGGCGGGACTGGAAGATGGTGAGGGACTCAGAGGTGAAGAGATGGTCTTGAGGCGGGACTGGAAGATGGTGAGGGACTCAGGTGAAGAGATGGTCTTGAGGCGGGACTGGAAGATGGCGAGAGACTCAGAGGTGAAGAGATGGTCTTGAGGCGGGACTGGAAGATGGTGAGGGACTCAGAGGTGAAGAGATGGTCTTGAGGCGGGACTGGAAGATGGTGAGGGACTCAGAGGTGAAGAGATGGTCTTGAGGCGGGACTGGAAGATGGTGAGGGACTCAGAGGTGAAGAGATGGTCTTGAGGCGGGACTGGAAGATGGTGAGGGACTCAGAGGTGAAGAGATGGTCTTGAGGCGGGACTGGAAGATGGTGAGGGACTCAGAGGTGAAGAGATGGTCTTGAGGCGGGACTGGAAGATGGTGAGGGACTCAGAGGTGAAGAGATGGTCTTGAGGCCGGACTGGAAGATGGTGAGGGACTCAGAGGTGAAGAGATGGGTCTTGAGGCGGGACTGGAAGATGGTGAGGGACTCAGAGGTGGGCCAGATGGTGGAGGGCTTTGTAGGTGAGGACCAGGATTTTGTAGGTGATCCGGTGGGAGATAGGAAGCCAGTGGAGTTGTTTTAGGACTGGAGTGATGTGGTGCCAAGATTTGGAGCGGGTGATGAGTCGGGCGGCTGCGTTCTGGACCAGTTGGAGGCGGTTGATGTTGGTAGAGCTGATGCCGAGGAGAAGTGAGTTACAGTCGTCCAGTCGGGAGGAGATGAAGGCGTGAATGAGTCTTTCAGCAGCGGGGGGTGTGAGAGAGCTTATATTGGTTATAACAATATAAGCTGCGTATATAACAACAAGATAGCGGACTGCCTCTGCACTCTGACTGCTCAGCCGCTGCTGCTGCGAAGCGTCTGCCCTCGACAAACTTTATTTTTATTTATTTTTTTACTTTATTGATAAATTGTCAAGTTTCCAATTGACTGAAGATATGTTATTGTTACATTATGTTGTTAATAACTGTTTTAAATTTGACAATGCAGTGTGGTACATTGCGAACAAAGGTCAGATATTATATTGCATATACAAGTCTAGTCTAAAAATAAATAATGTAAAAACCGAGGATTTTGAGACTCGTGACACCCTATCTTGTATGGTGAATGAAAGGCTTGGTCCCACCAAGTAGCTCATCCAATCAAATCGAAGCATTGACGTCAACGCTGCTGCCAGTTCTGACCTTGTTTACCTTTTTCTTCTTCGTCGGTAGCCTTTCCTCATTAGCGCCACCTCTGTTCAGGAGAAGACTGCAACTAGCCACCAGCGCGAGTATAAATAGTTATGGCGCTCCCATGACGTCACATTTGCGGGCGCCAGCTGGGCTGCGTCTACTGTGTAAGAGCCTTAAGTCTTCTACAAACCCAGCAAAAACACTGAATTCGGACCGTCCCCTATTCATGAATAAACTGAATTGTATTTCTGTCTCTTTTAGAAAAAGTTAAGTATAAAATCCAAACAGTTGGCGATGGCGTTTCCTCACCTGTAGTGATCCACCTGGTTGATGACGACGATCTTGTGGCGGATCTTCTTCTTGTTGAGGAACGTGTGCATGAAGGGAACGAACGCCAGCAGCTCGTCGAAGCGCTCTCTGAAGGGGACGATGAGAGCCAGTTTGTGAGGACCCCAAGAGGGGTCGTCCGCCGCAGACGCCTGGCTGTCGGCCGCGGGGCAGGGCGGCGGTGGCGGCTGCTGGGGGGGGCGTCTGTCTTCACGCATGGTAGCCGACATCTCCCCTGAACAGCTGAGCTGCAGCCAGAGCAGAGAGACGAGCAGCAGCACCATGCACAGGCCGAACAGCTTGTAGACCGTACATTTACCAGACAGGAACCTGGGAACACACAGACGTCAGGTGGTTAAACACAGAAAACACGCAGCCGGCAGGTGCTTCTCACCTTAACGGTGAACCCTGAATGTCCATACTTTAAATATCTTTCAGCGCGGTGACCCTTTTTATTTCATGACGATGCATATGCTATGTAGGTAGGTTTCATTCTGCTTTCCAACTAATGTAAGCACAAATAAAACACAATACAACTGACAGGCCGCTAACACGGTAACACCTGTGTACCTGTGGCTGATTAGTCCGGTGACACACACACACATACACACACACACACACACACACAGAGATAGAGACACACACACACACACACAGACAGACACACGCACACACACCCTGTGAGAGAGACAGACACACACACACACACACACACTGAGAGAGACACACACACACACACACACACACACACACACACACACACACACACACACACTGAGAGAGACACACACACACACACACACTGAGACACACACACACAGAGACACACACACACACACACACACACTGAGAGACACACACACACACGGAGAGACACACACACACACACACTGAGAGACACACACACACACACTGAGAGAGACACACACACACACACACTGAGAGACACACACACACAGACACACACACACACACTGAGACACACAACACAGAGACACACACACACAGAGACACACACACACAGAGACACACACACACACACTGAGAGACACACACACACACACACACACTGAGAGAGACACACACACACACACACACACTGAGAGAGACACACACACACACACTGAGAGAGACACACACACTGAGAGACACACACACACAGACACACACACACACACTGAGACACACACACACAGAGACACACACACACAGAGACACACACACACACACACACACTGAGAGAGACACACACACACACACACACACTGAGAGAGACACACACACACACACACACACTGAGAGAGACACACACACACACACACACACACTGAGACACACACACACACACACACACACACACACACACACACACACACACACACACACACACACACACACACTTTGATGTAGCTAGCATCTATGGCTAGCATAAATGTCCAAATATCCACCTTACCTTTTCTCCTCTTTGAAGTAAAGGACAGGCTTTCTTCTCGACGAGTACATCATCTTCATGGGCTGATTTCACTCCAGTTTAATTGAAAAAAAAACAAAAACAAAAACGACGACAGAGACTTTAAACTTAAAAAAACAAATAAACAGAAGCAGTGAATTAATATTTCACTCTTCTTTTCAAACTGTCCTCCATGTTAACGCCACACAAGCCCTCCCGGCACTTAACAGTTTCAAATATTTGCTCATTAAAGTAAGAAATTAGAAGTGTGTGTGTGTTAGCTAACAGCCTCCCTCAGGCTAACCATAGACCTATATAGAAAGAGGCTAACAGCTAACAGCTAGCTACTGTACACGTAGCATGTAGCGGTTCACACACTCTGCCGCTCCGGGTGCACCAACGGTTTTTTTGTCCGTTCTAACCGTTCTAACTGCCACCGAGTGTCCGTTAACATTTGAATTCTGTGAACATTCTAAATTAACAGTACAACAACCGACCGGAGAAATATGTAACGGTTATTTCACGCTGGATAAATATCAAACAGAAACCCGATTGTAATGATGTCCGACCCGTATTTGAGTCCGCAACAGCGGCTGTTGGTAGTAAAGGTTCCTACCGGACTTTTGTTTTTATATCTTAAAGGAACATTACACAAAAAGTGTATTTGTTCAATTAACAACAGTGGTTCCCAAACTTGTCACAAATTAGACGGTCCCCAATTTGATTATATCTGACCCGTTTGACAGCCCACATCCAAAATAGCCAAACTATTTATCATTGTGCTACTTACGTATGGAATTAAAGTCGAAATGATGATTCCTCTTTTTGCTGGGGAAACCCCACTTTGGGAACACCTGAATTAATGTTCTTCAGCGGTGAAAGATAACTAAGTAAAAGTACTTAAGGAACTTAAGGAAAATACTGATTTTAATGATCAAAAGCTGTCAGATAAATGTAGTGCAGTAAAAAGTACAATATTTCCCTCTGAGATGAAGTGGAGTACAAGAAAATTACACGGAATGGAAATACACAAGTAAATGCATTAGTTTGTTGACACTATCAGGTACATTTTGTTGCATTTAGCATACTTCCCAGAGAGAGAGAGATAGAGAGATTTTTTTAAAATATATATATATTTTAGTTTACTCAATGAAATGTATGTATGTATTTCTTCCTCGATGCTTTGACAATATTGTTATTTCTGACATTCATGCCAATAAAGCAATTTTAATTGAATTGAGAGAAAGAGAGGGGGGAGAGAGAGGGGGTGAGAGGGCGAGAGACAGAGAGGGAGAAACAGAGAAAGAGAGAGGGAGAGACAGAGGGAGGGAGAAAGAGGGAGCGAGAGAGACAGAGGGAGAGACACACAGAATAGACACACAGAGAGAGAGGGGGAGAGACAGAGCGAGAGAGAGAGAGGGAGAGACAGAGCGAGAGAGAGAGAGGGAGAGACAGAGAGAGACACACACACACAGAGAGAGGGGGAGAGACAGAGCGAGAGAGAGAGGGGGAGAGACAGAGCGAGAGAGAGAGAGGGAGAGACAGAGGGAGGGAGAAAGAGGGAGCGAGAGAGACAGAGAGAGGGAGACACACACACAGAGAGAAAGAGGGAGAGACAGAGAGAGAGGGAGAGACAGAGAGGGAGAAACAGAGAAAGAGAGAGGGAGAGACAGAGGGAGGGAGAAAGAGGGAGCGAGAGAGACAGAGGGAGAGACACACAGAATAGACACACAGAGAGAGAGGGGGAGAGACAGAGCGAGAGAGAGAGAGGGAGAGACAGAGCGAGAGAGAGAGAGGGAGAGACAGAGAGAGACACACACACACAGAGAGAGGGGGAGAGACAGAGCGAGAGAGAGAGGGGGAGAGACAGAGCGAGAGAGAGAGAGACAGAGAGAGACACACACAGAGAGAGAGAGAGGGAGAGACAGAGGGAGGGAGAAAGAGGGAGCGAGAGAGACAGAGAGAGGGAGACACACACACAGAGAGAAAGAGGGAGAGACAGAGAGAGAGAGGGAGACAGAGAGCAAGAGAGAGAGCGAGACAGAGAAAGAGGGAGAGACAGAGAGAGACACACACAGAGAGAGAGAGAGGGAGAGACAGAGGGAGGGAGAAAGAGGGAGCGAGAGAGACAGAGAGAGGGAGACACACACACAGAGAGAAAGAGGGAGAGACAGAGAGAGAGAGGGAGACAGAGAGCAAGAGAGAGAGCGAGACAGAGAAAGAGGGAGAGACAGAGAGAGACACACACAGAGAGAGAGAGAGACAGAGGGAGGGAGAAAGAGGGAGCGAGAGAGACAGAGAGAGGGAGACACACACACAGAGAGAAAGAGGGAGAGAAAGAGAGAGAGAGGGAGACAGAGAGCAAGAGAGAGAGCGAGACAGAGAAAGAGGGAGAGACAGAGAGAGACACACACAGAGAGAGAGAGACAGAGAGACAGAGAGAGAGAGAGACAGAGAGAGAGAGAGAGACAGAGAGACAGAGAGAGAGGGAGAGACAGAGAGAGACACACACACAGAGAGAGAGAGAGACAGAGAGAGAGAGGGAGAGACAGAGGGAGGGAGAAAGAGGGAGCGAGAGAGACAGAGAGAGGCAGAGACACACACACAGAGAGAGAGAGGGGGGAGAGAGAGAGAAACTGGGTTTTTGGAGAAAATGACCAGACTAAAATAAACTGTCAGTCCTTTAAACCAAATGTGACAAAACTTTATTTTGAGTGCAATTATAGACAGATTTCACACAGAAAGAATAAAATAAGTCCAAGTCCCTCCTCCAGCCGACAACCAACCCAATCAAATTCTAACATAAAAAACTATTTAACACAAACCACCCGGGGAAGAAAGAAAGGCATAAAAAGGAGAAGAGAGAAGAAATTCTCCAAAGCTTGTTTTTAATGGCGAATTTTAAACCATATCGAACGATTCAGGCTGAACAGTTCCCACCACAGTTTGTGATCGTGTTGTTTTCGAGCTGAAAGGTGAAATACGCCGAGGTAAAGATCATCCCAACAGACCAGTGGTTCCCAACCTGGGGTCCGGCACCCCTCAGGGGGGGGGCGGCAAATATCACAGGGGGTGCGCAGGTCTTTATCTGGTTTGAGGTTAAAAAAATATATTTGCACGTTAAACAAATTATGATAATACACTAGAATATATAATATATACAAACGTATTTATAAATAATATATATTTTGTTTTCGCTGAAAATTGTAAGCAGGCTACTTAAACCTCCGGGACGTCTTAACCTGGGACCCCTGCTAGCTGCTAGCTGCTGCCATCAGGTCAGCTGTTAGCTGCTAGCTGCTAGCTGCTGCCATCAGGTCAGCTGTTAGCTGCTAGCTGCTGCCATCAGGTCAGCTGTTAGCTGCTAGCTGCTGCCATCAGGTCAGCTGTTAGCTGCTAGCTGCTGCCATCAGGTCAGCTGTTAGCTGCTAGCTGCTGCCATCAGGTCAGCTGTTAGCTGCTAGCTGCTGCCATCAGGTCAGCTGTTAGCTGCTAGCTGATGCCATCAGGTCAGCTGTTAGCTGCTAGCTGATGCCATCAGGTCAGCTGTTAGCTGCTAGCTGATGCCATCAGGTCAGCTGTTAGCTGCTAGCTGATGCCATCAGGTCAGCTGTTAGCTGCTAGCTGATGCCATCAGGTCAGCTGTTAGCTGCTAGCTGATGCCATCAGGTCAGCTGTTAGCTGCTAGCTGATGCCATCAGGTCAGCTGTTAGCTGCTAGCTGATGCCATCAGGTCAGCTGTTAGCTGCTAGCTGATGCCATCAGGTCAGCTGTTAGCTGCTAGCTGATGCCATCAGGTCAGCTGTTAGCTGCTAGCTGATGCCATCAGGTCAGCTGTTAGCTGCTAGCATCCTCGTTTCTCCTTCTGCCACGGCATCACTCCTCTGTATCAAAAAAAGTAAGGCTCTATCTCGAGAGTTACCTCAACTTCAGTTTGGGGGGGGCTCAGCTTTTCTTAGACATAAGTGTGTGTGTGTGTGTGTGTGGGGGGGGGGGCGACAATGAAAAAAGGTTGGGAACCACTGGTTTAGAAGATACAACATATGATGCTAAAAGATTTTCCTTTCCAACACGACTCGATTTTGGTAAAAGAAACGCAGGTTAGTTCTAAAATCAGATGGAGAGCCTTAAAGGAGCAAAAAGACGCAAAATGACCCTAGGGGTTAATAACACGCGTGTACCGAGTCGACCGTTCTCTGGGATATGTTGTCATGCTAATCCAATGTGACCAGTTTTAGGGCAAACTGCTAATTAGCTTATACCGCTAGTCGTCGGGGCCACGCTAAAGTAAAAAGAAATCTCTATTTCTACGCCACTAACAAGGCTCAAAATGGCACCACACTTCCACGGTAGCATAATGATGGCGCCCGCTCGTATACGTGAACGGTATCCATCTTGGGAAAGCAGTCACGACCAGTCGAGCGACGGAACGGCGTGCAAACGTGAGCTGAACTGTCACTTGAAATCTCCCATGGTCCGTGGTTTCCCAATGGGTCGATAGGAATTACGTTTGTGAAATAATTACATGAAAATGCATGATTTTTATATATCGGTCACGATGCACGCCGTTCGCCTGGTCGTGACCGTTTTCCCAAGATGGCGCCTGCCTGTATACATAAACGCTACTGTCTTTATAAACTATCTTTTTAATAAACTGTCTGTACGCTTACAGAGTTGTCAATGCTTGTGTTTACACGTAGGGACCCTCGTTACGCTGCGGTGATATTCTGAGCCTTGTTAGCGGCGAACCGTAGCAACGCGGCGCACGCCGTTTAGAGATTGAACGTCGCCTGAAGATTCTCTCTGAAGCCAGAATCACATGAAACAGAAACATACATTCAGTTCTGGACACAGTAGAAATGTAGATACACTCACAACGCAGCAACAAACAGAAAATCAGTCTCGTATCGTTGGATTTTCACTGAAATAAATGAAATAAAAAAACTTTATCTGGAAGCTGAGAGCAACGTACAAACAGCCTTGATAGCATCTGATCAATACTTCTCCCCATAAATGTTGAATATTTGAACTAAGGCTGCCTAAATTATACTTTATTATATATTATACTGTAATAAAACATGATTTGGGATTTCATGACCAGACCAGAACTTTAAGTTCTGCAGGTGGAAACTGGAACGTTTCAGGTATTTCAATCAGAGTTGATATTGAAGCCAAAAATCTGATAACATGGAAGAAAATACACCAGAGTAAAGAACAACTCCTCCAGAGTTTTTTTGTGATTGTTGCGGGCAAAAATCCTTGATTATGCGGCACGTTTTCTTAAAAAATGTGATGGAATATGCGGGATATTTATGCAATTTTATGCAATGAAATTGCGGGAACTTGCAAAAATTGCGGTTTGATGAAAAAGAGAAAACAAAGTGATTCCCCCAACACCGTGTTCTCACTAGGCGACATGACGTCACTTCATAACGTTCCCATGGCAACAGAGGGAAAATGGCTGCTCTTGTGTGAAGTACACGCAACATTTTTCAACTTTCTGCTGAGATATATGTGGCTTTTTTGCAACGAAAATGCATTAAGGGGATTATGAAATCATGCAAGCCCCGCATATTTTGCGTGGAAATCGGCAATTTATGCGGCAAAAGTGCTGCGTATTTGAAAAAAAAATCATTATGCATTGAATTATGGGATCGCATAATCACTCAGAAGAGCCGAACAGAGTTTAGAAATCAGTCCGAACGCTGACAATATTTATATTCTGCAGCAACCGGTTGGTTCTCACCCCAAACTCGTCAAATACGGACGCTTGGTCAGTGTCTCTCAGCGCCAGATACAACGCACTAATCTCCCTTCAGCGCGTGTGTAGAACGCAGCGGGCAGAGCAGCAGCTACACGCCGCTGGAAGGTGACGTAGTATTAAGATCAAACCTAGCCGTCTGCTCAATTTTTCCGCAGATTTTTATTCTGCATCACTGCTGAAAACGGTCGTTAGCATCACGCGTCCTCAGAAATTAAAACTACAAGATGCAGGTAATCACACACAGTAAAATAATGAAGGAAATTCTCTGCCATCGCCTCGAACATCAACAGGAACTGTAACGTCCTCAAATGTCAGATGAATTCACACGATAATTTCTGCATTTTGCTTCAAACTGCGACGAGATATTTCATGTAATCTTAATGCGAGAGTCTGAACATCATCTCTAGCGGCCAGTAACACACATCACGTCCTCCTCACAGCGAGTAAAGACAGGGAAAAAAAAGGGAAAATCAATTGAAAATAAACCCTTAAACACACGACTACGGGCCTGGTTCAGTTCTGATGTCCGAGGGGCGTGCTGCCGGATTCTGTCTACGGGACGAGCACGTAGAACAAAACCTTCGCTGCGTTATAAATACAGTTGTCACATTTCCCTCGTTACAAACAGGGCTGCCGGGGAAAAAACAGCGAGAACGTCAATAATAATAATCATAATAATGATGATAATAAAGATGTTTTCAAGCCGAGTTGTGCAGCTGGATGTCTCTGTGCTTTCCGTCTCCTCGGCAGTTTATCTCCCGATAGCCGCTGCGTCAATCAGTAGAGACCCACACACACACACACACACACAGACACACACACACACACACAGGCGCGCACATTATACACTCACAGGCTGCAGAGTTAATCGCAATTTTATCAAAAATCGCCTTATGGACTATAGTGCCATATGTCACAGGAGGGAGCGCAATTTTTGTGAATGAAGTATCGTGGTGCTGCAGAGACAAATCCTATCCTGCAGACTTTGTTTGGTACAAAAATCACACTTTAATCTTTTCAATATCTTTCATTTTAATATTCTTCAATGAAAATGAGAAAAACGCAACAAAAAAAATGATCATCCCCTCCGATATCATGAATCATATCGCGATTGAATAGCAGTCAAAATAAGGGCAATTAGATAGTTTACTCATATCGTGCAGCCCTAACACACACACACACACACACACACACACACGCAGACACACACACACACACACACACACACAGAGAGAAGTTAGACCAGCTTCTTGGCCTCAAAGAAGCTCTTGAGGTGTCTCATCTGCCAGATGCCGATGGCGACCAGGATGAGCGTCTGGACGATGGACCACCAGAGGACGCGCTGGTTGGTGCTCTCGCTGGTCTGACGGAAACGCTCCTCCCGGTACTGGGGGGAGGGCGGGGGGGGAGGGAGGGGAGGCAGAGAGACACACGGACGGATTAGGATTAATTTCTATAACACAGTACCACGAGTCACAACATTTCATACTCATCATACACAGTTAGACACACAGACACGCCTATTCATTCATGCACACACACACACACACACACACACACACACACACACACACACACACACACCTCCCCCACCCCCGTTGTAAACTGCCCCCTGTAGCGTTTAGTCAAATACTGTCTTTATATGTTTTATGTTCTTTGTGTTCACAAGCTCTGTTAATGTTTGTCAAATAGTCTTTGAACGTATACTGTATGTTGCACGTCTCTTTTGGGTTAGGTAAGGGTTAAGGGGTTTTGTAATTATTTGTATAACTCCAGAAAAACGCAGAGTTTTTTTGTGATTGCTGCGGGCAAAAATCCTTGATTATGCGGCACGTTTTCTTAAAAAATGCGATGGAATATGCGGGATATTTATGCAGTTTTATACGATGAAATTGCGGGAACTTGCAAAAACTGCGGTTTGATGAAAAAGAGACAAAGAAGTGATTTCCCCCCAACACCGTGTTCTCACTAGGCTAATTATGTCACTTCATAGCGTTCCCATGGCAACAGGGGAAAATGGCTGCTCTTGTGTGAAGTAAACGCAACATTTTTCAACTTCCTGCTGAGATATATGTGACTTTTTTGCAACGAAAATTGCGTGGATTATGAAATCACGCAAGCCCCGCGTATTTTGCGTAGAAATGGGCAATTTATGCTTCGAAAATGCGGCGTATTTGAAAAAATGCGGCCCCCCGCATAAATATGCAGACTTTGGCTGATCATGCATTGAATTATGAGATCGCATAATCAGGTTTTTCTGGAGGGACTGAAAGGAAAAGAATCCTGCACTTAAATGTCTTATACCTGCATTGTGTGATCTCAGCCACTAGAGGGCAGAACCATTCACAGTAATGCCCCATTATATACAGTATATATATATACAGTATATATATACAGTATATATATACAGTATATATATATATATATATATATATATATATATATATATATATATATATATATATATATATATATATATATATATATATATATATATATAATATAATATAATATAATTAGGGCTGTCAAATGATTAAAATTTTTTATCAAATTAATCAGAATTTTCAGTGGATTAATCATGATTAATCACTATTTGCAATTACACCTGAATCCTAACCATTTTTTTTCTGAAATGCATACCAAAAGATACTAGTGCTGTCAAGCGATTGAAATATTTAATCGCATTAATGTCATAGTTAACTCGCTATTAATCGCAATTAATCGCACATTTTTATCTATTCTAAATGTCCCTTGATTTCTTTTTGTCCCATTATATTTTCTCATTTTAATTCTCTTATCAGCATGGAAAAGTGGATCAGCTGCTTTGTGACAATGTTTTTTATTGAAAACAACATTGTCATATACGTTATGTTCAATTTCACACTAACATTCATACTTGGATCTAATAATCTGTCACACAATGTAACGCTGTTACCTCGATTTTCCATTGCAGATAGTACTGCAGATAGTCCTGCAGATAGTACTACAGGTAGTACTGCCTCATGCCTGAGGCGAGCGTGGCTGGTCCTACTGTCTATGGGCTCATAGCAACTGGTTTCCCGTGACTCATTTCCTGGTTCTCGTTCTCTTTCATAACCAACGTAAAATCAAGGAGAGGTTAACTTCTCCTGCTGCAGGTTTCCCACCGTGGTCAGAAAGAACAGAGGAGACACTTTGTTTCTCTCACTGACTGTAGAGTCACTACTCGCTCGCTCTGAAGATAATCGCCGTCACGAGCCTACAAGCTACGCGGCTAGCAAGCTAAAACCGGCCGAGGCTTGTGTCTGTTTTGTTTGCGGTCTGCGAAATTACAAGACCCGCCCTTCAATCACTACTATTGGCCAGGCGTCGAAGGTAACGTAACTCCATTTGTTCAGGTCCTATCCCCTGACCAATCCACTATCCTCACCACTCGCGGTGAAATGCCTAAACCAAACCAATCAGCTGCTTCGTAGGGCGGGACATGGCGTGGCCATAGACAGTTAAAGAAGTGGACTAACAGATCCCGTTGCTCTCTCTATGCGTTACTCGTGTGTTAAAAAAATTACCGGCATTAAAATGGGTTTGCGTTAACGCCGTTAATAACGCGTTAAACTGACAGCCCTAAATATAATATAACAGTGTTTCCCCTAGGATTTTTTTTAGCCGTGGTGGCAGGTATGTCAACCCCCCCTCCCCCACACCCACACACACACACGACACTCCAAGGCCGGACTTTCAAATAAAGAAAATTATCGTTCAAAATGTTCACTTTCTTACTGAATTAATGCTATTTTTTTACAGTACATTAGTGTGAGCAAACTCCTCAAAAACATGGAAACTCCATAATGATAACTGGCTCTTTAACTAGAACAAGATCTCAGACTAGGAGGCAGTTCACTGAGTGGTTGTTAAAGTCTGTGATTAAGGAAACATGGTTGTAGTATGCAGGAAATGTTTGCAGAAAGAAAGGCTGTTGTCAGGTAAACATGTCACAGTCAAAGAGGCTGAAGGGAAAATTGACGTGGAAAGCCGCTTTAATGATGAATGGACTGATCAGCAGGCTACCATTCATACTGTATGCCTCATTTGCAATGAAATGATGGCTGTTGCAAAATAATACAACTAGCATCATCATCAAGAATGAAGAAAGCGACGGTAACGATCACGTCATTCACGTGCATATTAAGTAGCCACATGTATCTGTTTTGGTCTTATAATACATCCATAGATTTACCTCCAGGAGAGAGGACGGTTCACTCAGCCAGCAGTTCAGTTTATAAGAATTTGTCCAAATTTCTAGATTCCACCAAGCTAAGCTAAGACTACAACCGACAGCTTTATTTGTTTGATCTTGTTGGTAAAAATGAGCAGAGTAGAGCTGTGTTTGCCTAAAACAGCGCGGTGGACGAGAGCAGACAGAGCAGATTAAAATATCTCTTCCTACATGTTTACGTATACAGGTGAGTACATTGATAAGTATTGACTTTTTACTCATGAAGGTTTTATCGTAACCTACTTACAGTAACGAGACTAGCGTGAGTTCATCTGCCCCCCCAGCGGCCGTTGGTAATCCTCGGTATCGTTCCCAGTCAGGTGCTGCGCGTGTTTTAGATGTGTGTGTGCGGTAACGTTAACGCGCACACACACAACTCGGCTGCGTGTGTGTGGCGCGCAGGCAAGAATCCCGGCATGTGAATAGAGAGGGGGGGCTGGGTTTGTGCTCTACCTGTGAAGCGCGTGTCCGCGCTATTCTCCGACAATCAACATTGACACCGTGGCGTGGCGGCAGACATTTAACTGTGGCGGTGCGCCACTTGCAAATCAACGTAGGGGAAACACTGTATAAGGAAAAGAATCCAGCACTCTGCTCTTGCTATAGCATCACCTTTTATTAAGACTGTTGATGAAGGTCCAGAGGGGCCGAGACTATAGTTTTTCTAAATAAAAGGTGATGCTACAGCCAGAGCAGAGGGGGGGTCTGATGTTATCATTTCAAAAAGTTTCACTTTTCAAAAAGCAAAACAAGGACATTTTAATTAAATTTCATATTTATGGTGTCAAATCCCAACAGGAGTTTTCTCAGGACACTTCACAGATCGAGTCGGTCTAGACCACGCTCTAGAATTTAGTGGAAGAATGGATCATTCTGGGGGTTTTCTTGCATGGACTCCAGGAGTTTGGCCTTTTCAGAAGTTGAATTTAACTTGATTTATATAACCCAAAACATCTTTACAGCGTGTTTTGTGACGTATTTATGACCCGTTAGATTTTGTCAGAAGACTTGCAACTAATTTATAAACGAAAACAAACTTATAAAACGACTGAAACATGAATGGGGGTTAGGGCTCCTGAACACTGGCTAACGTGGCGTGTCCGTTTTTATTTGGGCTCCCATGTTAACAGGTTAGAGCTTGCACACGGCCTGCGTGACACGCACGTCTCAGGCGCGGCTAGAGACGCGCCGAAAATGCGTGCATGCTAGAAATGGGAAACATCCATGTGTCCAGACGAGGCTAGCAGCAGCAGCAGCACCACGTCAGACACGTTTCAGGTGTGCAAAGACATAGAAAACGCCACACAGCCGCCACGCAACTGACACGCAACAGAAACGCCACGCTCACGCCACGCAGGCAGTGTGCAGGAGCCCTAAAGGTTGGGGCTTCACTGACCCTCTGGTAGTTCTGCTCCTTCTGGATCTGGTCCACCTGCTCCACCAGCTGGCGCACTCGCAGCTGCAGCTCCGTCAGTTTGTCTTTGGCGGCGATCTCGGCGTAGTTGTTGGCGTGTTCTCCCACCTGGATGTCCAGGTGAACCCTCTGCAACACAAGGGGAAGAAAAACACACAAGTTATCTATAGTAACAACACAAACACACACGGACACATGCTGCTATCTCCA
>CM042435.1:2989473-3056973 GCA_023631565.1 Gymnocephalus cernua
CCCTATGGAGCTAGACGGCTAAATGAATGGGAGTCTATGGAGCTAGACGGCTAAATGAATGGGACCCTATGGAGCTAGACGGCTAAATGAATGGGAGCCTATGGAGCTAGACGGCTAAATGAATGGGAGTCTATGGAGCTAGACGGCTAAATGAATGGGAGTCTATGGAGCTAGACGGCTAAATGAATGGGAGTCTATGGAGCTAGACGGCTAAATGAATGGGAGTCTATGGAGCTAGACGGCTAAATGTGTCTCTTTCGCCTGATTGTCGTTGAGAAATCTCAGATTTGATTGTAGTTTTTGCAAGTTCAACATGGATTATCGGTCAAAAGTTGAATGAACGAGTACTTATGCCCTTTCCATTTCTTACAGGTTGAGTCGTTGTTGCCCGTACCACGCTAGCATTCTGCTAATGAATGCTGATTGGTCAGCGAAGGACTGATTATGATCGGAGATCCCGCTTGACGGCATCCGAAGCGGAGCCAGAATGAGTGAATATTTCGGCGTGGTCGTTAAAACATTAGCAAACCTCTTTCTAGCATGTGTATTGACAGGGAGAGTCTAACCTGTCAGCTGTGTTGTCGATGCCTCGAGAGAGAACAGGAAGCGACTCAGAGCTCGCCGTAAAGCAGTATCTCTGGCCGTATATGTGTATGACGTCATTGACATATTAAAAGGCTTTTTAGAACAAAAAAGCGACTTACATTCAAATTACTAGACAAAAAATGATATCCTGAGAAAAGTGGATTTTTAGGGGTACAGCTCCATAGACCTCCATTCATTCTGCACTGGCCTGTGAGCGCCATCTAGTGGGACTCAGAACCAGGAAGTAACGAGGGAGCGGAGCTTCTTCCTATATTAGAAATTCTTTGAGGGTATCAAATGAGGATGCACATTATTGGCACAAATCTACGTTTTGATTGTTTGTTTTTTTGCTGCCCCCATGTGGACAACAGCTGCAGGTTATATATATTATTATCTGAACAAACTCAGACAATTGTATTATACTACATACTATTAGTGATAAATAGGGCTGGGTAGCGTTAAAAAATGTCCGATACCAATACCGTGACTTCGATTAGATCTTGGTAGAAGCATGCTGCGTGCTGATTGGCTCACTTACAGGCAAATAATAGGACTGCGAGAATAGTCTGGTGAGTTCACTTTACTGTAACGCAGCCTTTGACCCTTGTGTTGTCTTCCAGTCCATCATGAATTTGTTCAAAATTTAAAACGTTTTTTGGCACTTTTTTAAATTCATGGTCATTTAACCTAATTTAAATGACATTATACTTAATTTTTTAGTTAAAAAAAGCAGAAATTATGAATTGTTTTGACTAATAGTAACATTTAAAATGCTATAAAATTGAATAAAACACTCAAAATTCAATGAAAGTAATCATTAATTGTACCTGCAAAGATTGTTATACGGGTTCCATACAACGCACATCACGCATCCAAGTTATTTTGGGGTAGTTTGGTTGCAAGAAACGCATATTTCTGATATAAAGAACTTTGAAAACGGGTCAAATTTGACCCTATAGGACAACACAAGGGTTAAACACTTTGTGTCATATTACGATATCCAAGACGTAACTAGTCTCATATCCAGATATTGATGTATATTGATATATTGCCCAGCCCTAGTGTGGACGTATCGTTAGTTTTCACATTCAGAAAGCATAAACAGCAGCCGGGGGCTCCTGGCGGCTGCTGTGACTGACCTCGGTGTGTCGTGTCGGTGTTCAGGTTGGAAGGGGAACCTGTGCGAGCGCTCTCTGGCCTCGGCGGCGGCGCTCTTCGTCCTGTGTCCCTGCGCGGCGCTGGCTGTCTACTTCCTGCTGCTGCAGACCTTCGTCCTGCGCCTTGAGTTCATCCTCAACGCCGTGCTGCTCTGCTTCTACGCCCTCGAGTTCCTGCTCGGGTTATTGTCCGTATCGGCCTTCTCCAGGTGAGCAGACATCCTGCAGCGTTTCCTCTGGTTCTGGGAGTTCTCCGTGCAATTTAAATCTTTGATTAGCCTTCAACGGAAGCTGGAAATAGTCAAGTTCATACTTTGTATTTTTTTTATTTCTTGTCCTCGTAGGTCCAAAGTGTACTGACGGAGAAAGAAGTTTGACTTCACCTGAAAACACAGAGAGAGCTTTCTTCAGATGCCACTTTGTAAATAAAACATTGTCTATTTTCCTATTAAAATGTAAATCTGTGAATTAGTTTTCCACTGTTGGTTTTATACAAACTCTTTGTACTTTGAACGTATCCACCCTGAGGCTCCATCTCCTTCTCCACCGCTACGTTTTGGTGAGTTTCGAGCCCAAAGTGATCTCGGTGCATCGAGTGTTTTTATCTCCAGTAGAGGAACTAATCTCTGTTTAAACCAACACACCCAAAACCCATAGACCAGCGGTGTCAAACTCAGTTTCCCAGAGGGCCACACTGGAAAATGAGAATCACATCAAGGGCCAGACATGTAGAGAAAAAGTCAAATATTTTGACTGTATTACTGCATGTCTCATATACTGAAGACTTCTCACTTACATTTTGGGCCTCATAAAGCTCCAAAAAAGCTCAACCAGCGACAAATATGTTGAAAAAAGCGCCAAAAAGTTGGAGAAAGGCCGAAAAAAGCGTCAAAATTGTCTGAAAAAGTGAAGAGAAAATCAGAAAAAAACATAAAGTGCCAAAAACATCGTAAAAAACATCGTAAAAAACGCCAAAAAGTTCCTAAAAAGTGCCAAAAAAAACATAAAGTGCCAAAAACATCGTAAAAAACATAGTAAAAAACGCCAAAAAGTTCCTAAAAAGTGGCAAAACATTAAGTAAAGCATCAGAAACTTTAAAACAAAGTGCTTGCAAAAACCGCCAGAAAAGGCGTCAAAAATGATGATATAAAGCAACAAAATGTAAAAAAACAAAAAAACACCAAAAACTTTGGAAAAAGCCACAAAAACTAGGTGGGTCTAAATTTATTGTCACCCCAAATTGAAATGCGGGCCGGATCAGAACCTGCGAGGGGCCGGATTTGGCCCTCGGGCCTCGAGTTTGACACGTGTGCCATAGACAGTTAAAGAAATGGACCATCAGATCCCGTTGCTCTGGACGGAGACCAGTGAAGTCTATTAGAAGCACTTCCCCGGTGATGGCCGAGCGTTACTGCGCAGCCTCAAACTGAGCTTGATGACGTAGATGTGACGTGAGCAACGTGTCTGAACGTTGTAAGTCTTCTGGTAGCTGTGCCGAGAGAAATCTCAATCATTCCCAATCTATCAGAGACGGAGAGCGTAGGTATATGTAAGGAGAGAACATAGGCACAGGCTAATTACTGCTAACTAAAATGCTAGTTAACATTAGTAATTAAACTAAACAGCTGATGTAAGTCCAAACTGCCTGCGAGCTTCTCCTGTACTGTACGGTAATTCCTCTACTATGCGACAGTAAGTCTCGTGGTTATGACCCAACCGTTAGCCTATTTTTATAAAAACGTCTGCTACGGAGCCATAACGTGAGGTACAAGGTAACGGAGCCTTTTATACATTGTCGTGTTTCTTTAGAAATAAACAACGGTCAAATGAAGTCTTTAAACGCTTCAGATGTAAAGTTATTGGCTGTCAAAGTGACGTCAAAATGAATGGCAGTCAATGGGATGCTAACGGGCGGGTGATGAGTCTGGTAGCATTAAAATGGCGCCATAGGACCTTCGCGCTGTGGAGAGAAGCCTGCCCCCCTTGCCAAAACCTCATATCTCATCATCATCCTGGTATACTGGACATAACCAGGAGACAGCGTGGAGACTCCGCCCACTGCTGGTAGTTAATGGTAACGTCAGTAGCTTACATGCTGCATTAATGCCACCTGGGAATATCAGGGACCGCCCCCGTGATTACGTTGTTATTGCAACTGCAAGCGTTCACATGGTCGGGATGCGTGTTCTTCTTCTGTTATATTGGTGTTTAGCATAAAAACTTGTTGCATGACAGCCACCAGGTGTTGGGCGTAGCCGAGAGCATCAGGTGTGTGAAAACATGGAGGCCAAAACGTGGACAGGTGTTTGTGTTATCTGCAGGACAACGAACGGGAAACGCATTTTAGCGATCCTCGGCCACGTTTTTGTACGTCAGCTGTCAACAACTCACCGGCGTCACCAACTGGGAAACTCTGTTAGCAAAATCTAGACCGAGTTTCCCACCTCTGATTCCCACAGGAGGTGACGTGAATGGTGACGTTTTCACTGGGAAAAATGTTTTTCCGGTCCATGAACGCACAGTAATGGCCAAATTATGCTTGTGTGACTGCAGGGCTGTGTCTCAAACCACCTACTTGCACACTTCACACACTTAGTTTTAAGTATATAGTGTAGATAACGAAAAAGTCAGTGCACTGAAAGTACCCGGATGACCCCCTAAAAAAAGTCAAAAAGTTCAGTGTAGAACGATGGACACTACGCACACTAAACCTGCACCATCTTGACTACAAAGCGGAAAGGGGAGGGACCAGGGACGTCGACCGGCAGCTGATTGGACGAACGCGTCACGTGCATATTAGCTCTCGCAGATTTTACATCCGAGCTTAATGGCGGCCAGATGGCGGCTCGTTTGGAATACGATCTCGAATTTTACGAAAATAGTTCACCGAAACGTGTTTCTGAAGACATTTTAAGCGAGAAATAGGCCATGCAGTTGCTGAATCTGTCTTCATTTCAGATCAACTAAGGTCAGTTTAGAAGATTTTCATCAGATTTTGAGAGGCGGCGAGCCGAGCCGACCGCTCGTCATTTCCTGTAAGTGCTTTATCATAAGCACTCCATTTGGAACAATACTAACCATCGACAGTGGGCACTACGGCAGTAAGTGGTCAGTGTACATTAGCAGTGTACTGACCGAAGTAGGCGGTTTGAGACACAGCCCAGGTCTCTCTGGTAAACTTACTGGGTTAAGAGGAGTTCTTTTATTGTGAATGAAAGGCTTGGTCCCACCAAGTAGCTCATCCAATCAAATAGAAGCATTGATGTCAATGCTGCTGCCAGTTCTGACCTTGTTTACCTTTTTCTTCTTCTTCTTCTAGTCCATAGAAAGAGCGACGTCGGTAGTCTTTCCTCATTAGCGCCACCTCTGTTCAGGAGAAGACTGCAGCTAGTGTCGCGACCACCAGCGCGAGTATAAACGGTCACGGCAGATCCCGTGACGTCACGATGTTGTGCGCCACCTTGGGAACGGGCGGTATAATTCACGCTTAAGTCTCAGAGAACGAGACGTCGTGACCGATAAGACCCTGACATCACTGTGACATCATCACGGTTATCTTCTCCTACTTTAGAGCCAGGACATAATATACATAAAACAGTTTTCACCATCTAAGTAGCCTACTCCTCGTTATTATTAAACTGATATTTACTGTATGTAAGGACGCCCCCGTCCAGCTGGGAGGAGGCCTCGGGGAAGACCCAGGACTAGGTGGAGGGACGTCCAGCTGGGAGGAGGCCTCGGGGAAGACCCAGGACTAGGTGGAGGGACGTCCAGCTGGGAGGAGGCCTCAGGGAAGACCCAGGACTAGGTGGAGGGACGTCCAGCTGGGAGGAGGCCTCGGGGAAGACCCAGGACTAGGTGGAGGGACGTCCAGCTGGGAGGAGACCTCGGGGAAGACCCAGGACTAGGTGGAGGGACGTACAGCTGGGAGGAGGCCTCGGGGAAGACCCAGGACTAGGTGGAGGGATTACATCTCCAACCTGGCCTGGGAACGCCTCGGGATCCCCCAGTCAGAGCTGGTTAATGTGGCTCGGGAAAGGGAGGTTTGGGGTCCCCTGCTGGAGCTGCTCCCCCCGCGACCCGACACAGGATAAGCGGACGACGATGGATGGATGGATATTTATGTGTACAATTGATTTATTTATATTGACTTTATAATGAATGAGAAAAACAAGAAACCTTCCAGTTATTCCAACTTGGGAGTGTCCATGAATTACTCCAAAATGGTTATCCCAACTGCCAGCCTGGTAGTCACACCATGTGTATCTTATACATCACCAGGGGCCTCATGTATAAACGTTGCGTAAAGCTTGCGTACGCTGGTTGTCACAGACACTTTGTGATGTATAAAAAAAAAAAAAAACTTGACGTGAGAATGTGCGGGCTGTCCACAAAGTCTTGTCTGGCTCTGTAAGGTGGCGAATTCTAAGTGAAAAGTGCCGAAAATCAGCAAACATTACAAAATAATTTTCCACTTCACTTACTGGCGTACGTCTGTGACGTTGTCTATGAAAAAACATATTTATATCCGCTGATAGTCCATAAAAGTTTGATCATTTATGTGGCTAATGTTTCACATCTTTCACACTATTAACTGTTTAATGTGCAGGCTACTTAACCTGTTAAACATGAGGACGGGAAATGAATGATAAATCCACTTAGACAATACTTTCAGTCATCCTCTGGATTTCCCATAGATTAAATATCTTACTCACTGTCCAGCAAAAATATCGGCATGGAAAAATGTAATAGCCTATATTACATTTTTCCGGGGCGATCTCTTTGTTAGTGTCTGTGAGTCTGTAGTTACTGAGGCTCAGACATCCATGGCGCACGGGATGCGGGACGCACGGCTCCATCTCCCCAGGAACAAACGCTGTGTCGGGCGGGCAAACTCATGGGATGCGTAACTGATCCCGTGGATGATTTGTAGGCTATTAAGTGAACAAAGTGTACCCGGTCCACCAAACACTGGGCCGTCTTGACATTCTTAATTCTGCACATATTTCTGTTACTGTAGTCCTATTTACAACCCCAAATCATAAAAAGTTGGGACAGTATGAAAAACACAAATAAAAAAATAAAGTAGTGATTTCTAAATGTACGTTGACTTGTATTTCATTGCAGACAATACAACAGCACATCATTTAATGTGTTCCTCGTGATTTTTTTTTCTTTTTCAAAAAAACAAAATTCCTATTTTGGTTCTTGCAACACATTTCAAAAAAAGGTTGGAACAGTAAAGCATTTACCACTTTGTGATGTTGCCATTCCTTTTCACAACACTTAAAAGACGTTTAGGGACTGAAGACACCAAGTGATGAAGTGTTTCAGGTGTAATTTTGTCCAATTCTTGCTGCAAACAAGTCTTAAGGTGGGCAACAGTACGGGGTCTTCGTTGTCGCATTTTGCGCTTCACAATGCGCCACACATTCTCTATTGGAGACAGGTCGGGACTGCAGGCAGGCCAGTCAAGTACCCGTATCCTCTTCCTCCGCAGCCAGGACTTTGTAATGTGTGCAGGATGTGGTTTTGCATTATCTTGTTGAAATATGCATGGACGTCCCTGGAAAATATGTCTTCTTGAAGGCAGCATATTGTGCTCCAAAATCTCTATGTACTTTTCAGCATTAATGGTGCCATCACAAAGTGCAAGTTACCTTTGCCAAGGGCACTGACACAACCCCATACCATGACAGACCCTGGCTTTTGGACTTGTTGCTGGTAACAGTCGGGATGATCCTTTTCTTCTTTGGTCCGGAGCACACGGCGTCCATTTCTCCCAAAAATACCTGAAATACTGATTCATCTGACCACAGTACACGTTTCCACTGTGTGATGGTCCATCCCAGATGCCTCCGAGCCCAGAGAAGTCGACGGCGCTTCTGGACACTGTTAACATAGGGCTTCCTTTTGGCACAGTACAGTTTTAACTGGCATTTGTCGCTGTAACTACGTATTGTGGTACTTGACAAAGGTTTGCCAAAGTAGTCCTGAGCCCATGTGGTGATATCGCTTATAGATGAATGACGATTCTTGATGCAGTGCCGCCTGAGGGATCGGAGATCACGGTTGTTCAGCTTAGTTACGCACTGAAATTCCTCCTCATTCCTTGAATCTTTTAATTATGTTATGCACTGTTGAAGGTGAAATAAGCAAATGTCTTCCTATCTTTCTTTGAGGAACATTGTTTTTAAACATTTCAATCATTTTCTCACGTATTTGTTGGCAAACTGGCGATCCTCGGCCCATCTTTGCTCCTAAAGGACTAGACCTTTCTTGGATGCTGCTTTTGTACCAAATCATAATTACAATCACCTGTTGACATCACCGGTTTCAAATCACATCATTATTTAACCTATTTACCTGATTACTAGCCCTAAATTGCTCCTTTTTTGGAATGTGTTGCAGGTCTGAATGACAGGAAAGGATGTATATTTACAAAAGAAATTAAGTTGACCAGACAAAACATGAAATATTTTGTGTTCACATTGTCTGCAATGAAATACAAGTCAAAGTACATTTAGAAATCACTACTTTCTTTTTTTATTTGTGTTTTTCATACTGTCCCAACTTTTTCTGATTTGGGATTGTACTTGCACTGAGACAAAAAATGCGTGGGCCCACCTATCTACAGCTAGAGGAGACCCCACCTATCTACAGCTAGAGGAGACCCCACCTATCTACAGCTAGAGGAGACCCACCTATCTACAGCTAGAGGAGACCCCACCTATCTACAGCTAGAGGAGACCCACCTATCTACAGCTAGAGGAGACCCCACCTATCTACAGCTAGAGGAGACCCACCTATCTACAGCTAGAGGAGACCCCACCTATCTACAGCTAGAGGAGACCCCACCTATCTACAGCTAGAGGAGACCCCACCTATCTACAGCTAGAGGAGACCCACCTATCTACAGCTAGAGGAGACCCCACCTATCTACAGCTAGAGGAGACCCACCTATCTACAGCTAGAGGAGACCCCACCTATCTACAGCTAGAGGAGACCCCACCTATCTACAGCTAGAGGAGACCCCACCTATCTACAGCTAGAGGAGACCCCACCTATCTACAGCTAGAGGAGACCCCACCTATCTACAGCTAGAGGAGACCCCACCTATCTACAGCTAGAGGAGACCCCACCTATCTACAGCTAGAGGAGACCCCACCTATCTACAGCTAGAGGGGACCCCACCTATCTACAGCTAGAGGGGACCCCACCTATCTACAGCTAGAGGAGACCCCACCTATCTACAGCTAGAGGAGACCCCACCTATCTACAGCTAGAGGAGACCTCACCTATCTACAGCTAGAGGAGACCCCACCTATCTACAGCTAGAGGAGTTTTTATTAAAACAAGCCAGCCTCTGTGACAGATCCAAAATGCTGGTTACATAAAGTACAATTTTAACAAGGTCAGGAGACCAAAAATACAGCTGTAATATCCAACCGTAACCGAGCCTACTACAGTATCAAATTACACTTGGCTCCTACCGCTTTGATCCTCCAGCAGCCATTCACACTGAGCCGGCCATTTATAAGTGCGATGATAAATATGCCCCAGAGCACGTGAGTGTACGCAGGGTGTGTGAGGTATTCTTAGCACTGATGACAGCGCAGGCCGCCGAATCCATCCCCATCTCTAAATGGTGTCCTGGCTGCATGACAAGGCCACTGGCTACTGCCAAGGTATTGGTTTCTGCTTCACTCTGCTTATTATTCCTATATCTCAGATATGCTTTCTTACTAGATACTGTAAGTGATACTAAACACTTTGCAGATAGGCGTGTTGTATCATAAAATTTCAACCATTAGGAAAATCTGCTTCCTAAACAAAAAAGATAGATGAGAGTCAAAAAGGCCACATACAGATTAAAAAAACAGTGGGCCAAGACGACTCGTCTAAAGGCTCTGACGCACCGACCAGACAGACTGATCAGTCTCCCCGAGTTGGTCCAAAAAGTGCCTCAGAACACACCGAGGAGACGCAGACTTGGGCCAGGGTACCCCCAGGATCCTCCAACTTAAATTCAAGGCTTTTTAAGACCTTTTTAATACCATTTCAAATGAAATTCAATGCCAACTTCGTACCCATTCTGTAAAATCTGTATACATTTTTCAACCCTAGAAAATAGGTAAGCTACTTGAATTAAATAAAACATTTTATTTAAATTATCAGTCATATTTAATAGAATTTATTAGATTATAATATAATATAATCCAATAAAATAAGATATATTGCACTGCATAATGAGCACTTTTACTTTTGGAACTTAAGTATATTTTGATAATACTTATGTACTTTAACTTAAGGGAGATGTTGAACGCAGGACATGTAACTGACAAGTAATTTGTAACTCTACAACAGTTTTTTTCTACTTTTACTGCAATACGTGATCTGAGTTTAAGTCCTCTGTAAATCACCAACAACAGTCGTGCATGAATACCTGCAGCAGTGTTTAACACTGAAAACACACAGCTCGGTTCAGCGTTTTGCTCTGCTACAGTAGCAGATAACCGTTAACGTAAACGTCCTGCACGGATCGACCGATGTTAGAGTCCGGCGGCTGCTCGCTCTGTTTGTTATAAGACTCACACCGAGCAGATTAATGCGCTCACAGATCCAATCTTTGCAGTTGTTACCGCTCTGTGTTTGGCTAGCTAATAAGCCGTTAGCCTGTTAGCTTGAGCTTTGTCTGAAGGCGCCGAGCGGCCAGCCGGGCTCCGACACATTCTCCGCTCAGTTTAACCTCTAACCCCTCCCGGTACCGGTCAGAGAGGCGTGTTTACTTTGTGTCTTGGTCCTCCGGTGCGTCCAGCGACGGGCTCCGGTCAGTTTTTCATTAGCCTACATTAGTAACAGTTAATTTTGTTAGACCTTTGTAACGAAATCCAAGACTTTGTATAACAAATTCAAGGCTTTTAAGGCCTTAATTTGAGATTATAAAGACTTTTTCAATGCTTTTAAGACCCCGCGGGTACCCTGTTGAGCGTACATTCTGCGTGTGCGCGAGACGTAGTACGTCTCCATAACAGCAGGTGGCGCTAATCTGTATTGTCGGCCAAAAAATGAAAACCGGCAGCTGATTGGACGAAGGTGTCACGTGGGTCTGGCTGCTCCCCGACCATAGTGGCGGCTCGTTCGGAATACGATCTCATATTGTACGAAAATAGTTCACCATAACGTGTTTCTGAGAACATTTTAAGGAGAAACAGGCCGTGCAGTTGCTGAATCTGTCTTCATTTCAGATCGACAAAGGTCAGATAAAAGAATTTCATCAGATTTTGAGAGACTCTAGTCACGCTCAGCCCGCTTGTCATTTCAATCAGATTGGTCATTTGAAAAATGTTGCGTTTACTAGTGCTGGGCGGTGTGACCAAAAATTCATATCACGTTTTTTTCAAAATTATGCCGGTTTTCGACGTTTTTATTTTTTCTTCATGCATATTCAGATGTTCAATGCATTTTCTACTCGTTGAGAGAGGAATTACTGCAGTAAATTGAATTAATTGACTCATTCCTCACCACTGTATTAAGCGGGACCGTGTCTTTAGCTCGGTGGTTGGTGATGGAGTTTGTAATCTGCTTTTTCTGTCATAGCGAGTCCCTCTAGCAAACGCGTCTTTAAGTGACATTTGGCTCGACTTTTCTTTAGCTTTCCCCGTGTTACCTGCTGATGTGGAGGGCGCTGAGCCTGCTGACTTTAATTTCATACATTCTTGATACTCCAAGACGTGTTTGCAGCTGAGGTGGTGGAGCAAATTGCTCGTGTTGCCGCCTTTCGCGACTATTTTAGCCCGACAGCACTCGCGTAAAACGGTTGTTTGGTCAACGTCGGATTTTTGGAAACCAAAAAACCTCCAAACAACAGACCCGGCGGCTCCTTTTTTTGGCACAAGTTCGTCTGTGTCGTTACTTCTGCAGCATCCATCTTCCGTGTGACGTCCCTCTGGTGCACTGCTGTTTACCGTCGCTGCTTGGAAGTGCAGCATTTTAAAGGGTCCGTCTAAAACAGTGTCGCGCAGCGTAACGTTCGTTCCGGACGTTGTGTTATTAAACACACCGGTATGGCGGTATATTAAAAATGAACATCGTGACGAAAATATACACCGGTTTTCGGTATGAACTGGTATACCGCCCAGCACTAGCGTTTACTTTACACAAGAGCAGCCATTTCCCCTGTTGCCACGGGAACGTTATGAAGTGACGTCATTTCGCCTAGTGAGAACACGGTGTTGGGGGGGAATCCTTTTCATCAAACCGCAGTTTTTGCAAGTTCCCGCAATTTCATCGCATTAAAATTGCATAAATATTCCGCATATTCCATCGCATTTTTTAAGAAAACGTGCCGCATAATCAAGGATTTTTGCCTGCGACAATCACAAAAAACACTCTGCGTTTTTCTGGAGGAAATGAAAGTTTATGAAATCTTCTGCTTCCCTTTGAACATGACGGCCATCATCACTGATTTAAGCAGAACACGTCCTAGGGAACATTATGATACACGTTTAATATGTAAAAGTAAGAATATGTTGCGCCTGGGAGAGAGTCAGTGTACAAAGTCAGTCATCAAAAGGCTTCAGTCTCAGAAAAAGCTCTTTCAAAGTATTCAAGCGTACCAAGCGTCACAGGTCGCATGTTGTTTAACTACATGAGTCAACAACAAGCCGTTACATCGTCTGCCCGCCGCCTGTATGGCTGGCCAGACTCCGTTCAGTGCGTTTCTCCAACAGGAGCCGTTAGCAGTCGTCGTCCTCCAGGACGTCTGGGTGCTCCTCCCAGAACTGCTCTCCGATGATGTCGCAGTGGTGCGCCTGCACCCTCCTCCTGCTGCGAGTCACAGCCACGTCCTTCTCCTCCTCGCTCGGGAGCTTCACGCGTTTGAGGACAGTTTCATCTCGCTGGACACAAAAAAAAAAGAGGAATATCAACATGGCATCATGACTTCGTGTAAACATACACGTCACTTTCCTAAAGCCAAGTGGCGTGTTATCTGTACGCATTCTGAGCTGTCCGCGTGTACGTCTACGCCGTATACAGCGGACGGCGGTCTGCAATTTCACAGCGTAAACATACACGCCACTTTCTAAAGCCACGTGGCGTGTTATCACGAGGCTACGGTTGGGTTTAGGAAAACAAAAAACGTGGACAACATCACACGCGAGTCACACGCGGGACACGAGTCCTGTGTTGTTTGACCCATCCTCCACGCCGACGCCTACGTGGATTTTCGCCCTTTCATACTACTCGCTACGGCGTCCGTTCACACGCAATCGCAAGGTAATGTAAGTCAATGGAGGCCAACCGGCATTGATAAACACACTAAAAAGCGAGTATGCGTCTTGATAACACGCCAATAATCACTCCCTCCAGAAAAACGCGATTATGCGATCGCAGAATTCAATGCATAATCAGCCAAAGTCCGCATATTTATGCGGGGGCGGTGTTTTTTCAAATACGCCGCACTTTCGCCGCATAAATTGCCGATTTCCGCGCAAAATATGCGGGGCTTGCATGATTTAATCCCCGCATTTTAGTTGCAAAAAACCTATATCTCAGCAGAAAGTTGAAAAATGTTGCGTTTACTTCACACAAGAGCAGCCATTTTCCCCTGTTGCCATGGGAACGCTATGAAGTGACGTCATTTAGCCTAGTGAGAACACGGTGTTGGGGGAATCACTTTTTTTCTCTTTTTCATCAAACCGCAATTTTTGCAAGTTCCCGTATTTTCATCGCATAAAATAGCATAAATATTCCGCATATTCCATCACATTTTTTAAGAAAACGTGCCGCATAATCAAGGATTTTTGCCCACAACAATCACAAAAAAACTCTGCGTTTTTCTGGAGGGACTGAATAATGGCGTATGAATTGGTGTGTCATACATACGCCACTTCATGAGAGCAGTCTGGGAATATGATTAGTGCAATTAACAGTAACTTAAAGGAATAGTTCAACATTTTGGGAAATATCACTCTCATATCTGTCCAAAGACTCAGCCAGTGTACAGACTTCAGGAAGTCACTGCACTAGTCCTTACCGAGCTACTGAGCATGTGCGACTCCCAACAAAGATGTAACAGAAGTGAGATGTCTCACTCTGTAGCTAAAACAGAGAGCTCAACACACAGGGTGAAAAGAGGAGCTGCAGCAATGTGCAGTACAACAAAAATATGGTGTTTTTTGAAAATTAAACCATGTAAACTTATTCTGATTTAACCTCTAAATACAGTTATGAACCTAAAAATGAGCATAATATGAGCAATAACAAATAACAATAAGATCACATCAGCTATCTGTTTGTTTCTCTAACTTCAAGTCAGGACTAGCAGGGAGACTTCTTCTAAACGAGGCCGCACTTCCAAGTTCGCGTGGAATACCTGCAGACGAGGGACATGTACGTAGTTCTTTTGGAGATTATGGTGAACTAGTGTGTGTTGTAGCAGCGTTTTGCCATTGAGAACGAGCTAGCATGCTACGGTTAGCCACCTCGTCTCGGCTACTGACGTAAAAAGCCGTGCAGATTTTGACCAGCTCACCCAGAGACTGAAGGCAGGAATCATTCAGAAACCGTATCTCACTCAGAACACCATGGATGTTTTTTTTTCTAAGTTTGTATGCGTGTGGAAGCACCAGAGACACAAAATAACACCCCAAATCCCAGAAAAAGTGATTTTTTTCATAATATGGGCACTTTAAGACTGTCTGTTGAGGTGCCCCGGTAGCTCGCCTGCTAAATTGTGCCTCCAGTACTTTTGTGCTATAATGGATGTACTAAGTGTGTTTTGCAGCTCACCTTTTCCCAGATGAGAGTAGTGCCTTTCCTGTGGAGGGCAGGCTCAGTGTTGTAGTTGATATCAAACTCAGAGAACAGGATCTCATTTTTGTCGGCAGCTAATGTTCCCTGGAGGGAGACACAACACAGTTAGACGTACGTATTCATGGCAATATTACAAAAATCAGCTCACACGAGGTGCCTCACTGAGAAAGTCCTCCTACCATCCACACCACCAACATAACCATTCAAATGACCACACCACCCACTGGTATTCTTCTTTAGTTGGTTGAATAAGTAAATCCATTGATGGAATGATCTATAAGGAAGATGAGCTTTGTCTTCTTTGGCATTTTTGTCCCTAAAGAAATGTTTTTAAAGTGATAAAAGGGAACTAGGAAGCATGAAAGTTGGGCTGCGAATTGCTCGATGGTGTTTTTTGCCTCCAACGGCGCCTTCCAGGCAGCTAACCGTGACCGCAGAGCCGATCCGCCCTATACGCTCACTACGCAAGCTGCGTAGGGCCCCGCAAATTCCTCGAGGCCCCGCCTCCCCCTCGTGCCATAGCGCGTCAATTAATGTTTACAACATCCATGACAAAATGAAGCGAAACTATCCTTCTGGTCACAAAAAGAGGACAAAAAAACACCATGAGAGTGAATTGCGGGAACAACAATCAGGTAAACTTGTGTTCTCTCCTCTCCAAGTTTGATGTCAGCAAAGTAAAGTTATGTTTATGTGCATTTCTATTGTGTTTTTTTTTTCGGTCTTGCTAACCTAGCTGGGCAGGCAGGCAGTGCATCTCTTGTCTAGCTGCTAACGCCAGTCACTTCCAGGGCTGTGTTTTGTGACTTTGTGCCTGACAAAAGTGAGAGTAAAATACAATTATTTATTACGTTTGATAAACGACAAAGTGCAACGGTGTTTGTTTACTGCAGCTCGGAAAAGATAAACGCGGCGGGTGTGTTATCATGCGTTAGGCGCATACATGAAATGAAACGCGCATTTTTCAAGCAGAAATATATGTGAAGACCAGACAGACTGTAGACTACAATATATGGGCGTGAATGATGGCACGCCTCATCAAAGTACACATTATACATACTTTTAAGACACTGATTATCTAGTCTCAGACAATGTGTAGTTAAAAACTCTAAACAACTGCACTAATTATGCAGATGGAAAGCAATGTATTGACAATTTGACATCGATTTATAGGCTATATTGAATTTAAAATGTTGATTAGCTGGACATACTGGTCAATATGGATGCACATCCCTCAGTAAATAATAACCATAAATCAAGAATTGCTTCAACATGCATAATAATAAATACAAACTTTAACATGCTATGGCCATAGCCATTTTAGCTTGTATTCATTCACAGTTTATGCATTTTTGATATCAAGAATTCGATTTGTAAAGTGAATTCTTGATTATTTTTACTAGTAGGGCCCCTTAGTTAATTTTTACCTACCAATGTCTATTTTGATATCAGGAATTACATGTTCACTTGTACAAAAGTTAATTCTTGATATCACTCACAGGGATTATTGATATCTGCATCACTAGTTCACTATTTAAATATTACAAGAAAGTGCAGAAAAGGAATATTTTGATGGTAAGATTTTAATTCAAACATTGAAATGTTTACACATTTGTAACATGTAACGAGTAGTGTAACTAACTATGTGATATTCTTCTCAGTTTATTCTAGACAGTCCAGATAGTGGTGGTGCCCATACTGATGCCGAAAATGCCCAGGCTGTAGAGAGAACCAAAGTTAATCCCAAAAGCCAAAGTTCAGGGTTATAATTTATTATTTTCTTATTTATGTTCACGTTAACCATTGCCGCGCTTCCTGGAAGGCGCCGTTGGGGGCTTAAAACACCAAACACCCAGCCAGAATTACAATTTCCACAACTCGTCAGCTGTCATGACTTCATCTGAGTTTCCCCTCAAAGCCCACCGGAGAGCAGAGAGTCTTCCAGAGAACAGCTGTGTCGGTCAGTAGCAGTGGCATGTGTTCATCTCCAGCAACAATAAGCCACAATGGGTCATTTAAATGTAGTCACATCTATACATGCCACTGCATTCCCCCGACATTCAGAACCAAGTCTTCTTGGTAACAAATTCTAAATAGTGTAAAGTACTCTTAAGGCGCTGACACACCAACCAGATTATCGGCCGTCTGACAGTCTGGCGAGGTCGGTGACTCGAGTCTGGTCGGTGTGTTCCGTGCCGTCGTCAGTCAGAGGAGCCGTCGGCTTTAATTTGGGCCGATGTGACTTGTTGAATCAGAGGGCGGGCAGTCGGACTGAATGACCAATCTGATTGGTGGAGAGCTAACCAGGAAATGACGAGCGGGATGAGCGCGACGAACAGTCTCTCAAATTCTGAGGAAAATCTTTTAATCTGACCTTTGTGGATCTGAAATGAAGACAGATTCAGCAACTGCACGGCCTGTTTCTCCTTAAAATGTTTTCACAAACACGTTTCTGTGAACTATTTTAGTAAAATATGAGATCGTATTCCGAGCGAGCCACCAATCAGCTGCAGGTTTTCATTTTTTTGGGCGACAATCCAGATTAGCGCCGCCTGCTGTTATGGAGACGCATTACTTTGTTATTACACGCAGAACGTACGCTCAAGTCGGCGTCTCTTCGGTGTGTTCTGAGGAACTTTTTGGACCGACTCGGGGAGACTGATCAGTCCGACTGGCTCTACTGCCGACGGTCGGCCGTCTGGTTGGTGTGTCAGAGCCTTTACATCACAAACAATAACAATAATTTGCATTTGAGTTGCAACATGGACACGAAATCTGTGATTAACATTAATTTTCATTATCAATAAATCTACTGGTTATATTTTCCATGTCAACAGTATTGATAATTGACCCTAAAGTCATGTCTTATGATTAGTGTATTTTGCCAACATAAAACTATTCAATTCATAACTATATGACACAGAGAAAAGATAAACCAGATTTCAGATCAGACCATTTCTTTTCCCCGTCAGTTCTGCGCCCTGCTCCGGATACAGCGGCCACTGCACGGGTAACGTTTTATTTGCTGCTTGGTATCCACTGCTGACGCTACTAAATGTGTCTCGATTCTCCCTTGCTTCTTGCAGCAGTACCTCCGCTTCAGAATTACTGAAGTTTCTTTCTTTTGGAGTCGAGGCCTCCGCCGCCTTTGCCTCGTCTTTGACATTTCTCTAAGTGTGCACACGACACGGCCCTGCCGTTAGTGCTGGGCGGTGTGACCAAAAATTCATATCATGTTTTTTTTCAAAATTATGCCGGTTTTCCAGGTTTTTGACGGTTTTTTTTCATGCATATTCAGATGTTCAATGCATTTTCTACTCGTTGAGAGAGGAATTACTGCAGTAAATTGCCTTAATTGCCTCATTCCTCACCACTGTATTAAGCGGGACCGTGTCTTTAGCTCGGTGGTTGGTGATGGAGTTTGTAATCTGCTTTTTCTGTCATAGCGAGTCCCTCTAGCAAACGCGTCTTTAAGTGACACTTTTCTTTTGCTTTCCCCGTGTTACCTGCTGATGTGGAGGGCGCTGAGCCTGCTGACTTTAATTTCATACATTCTTGATACTCCAAGACGTGTTTGCAGCTGAGGCGGTGGAGCAAATTGCTCGTGTTGCCGCCTTTCGCAACTATTTTAGCCCGACAGCACTTGCGTAAAACGGTTGTTTGGTCAACGTCGGATTTTTGGAAACCAAAAAACCTCCAAACAACAGACCCGGCGGCTCCTTTTTTTGGCACAATTTCGTCTGTGTCATTACTTCTGCAGCATCCATCTTCCGTGTGACGTCCCTCTGGTGCGCTGCTGTTTACCGTCGCTGCTTGGAAATGCAGCATTTTAAAGGGTCCGTCTAAAACGTTCGTTCCAGACGTTGTTATTAAACACACCGGTATGGAGGTATATTAAAAATGAACATCGTGACGAAAATATACACCGGTTTTTGGTATGAACCGGTATACCGCCCAGCACTACCTGCCGTCTCACGCCCTTTTATGGGACTTAACGGGGCGTTTACCTATGCTAAATAGGAGCAACGGGCACGAGCTGTCAATTTACAAAGACATTGGGATCCATCACTCTAAGAACAATTCTGCTGTTTGAGAACACGTCATGAATCAGACGTAGACGTTTCTTAAGAGAAAACTTAGGGAGATATTGGTGAATGATCTTCTCTGGTTCTTATTCTGATATTTATAGAAACAATAACAATAAGTAGTGGTATTCCCCTTTGATGTTATTATAACATACAGCGTATAAACACACGCATCCATACATATACACACACAAACACATCTCACCTTTAAGCGATCCTCTGCCTGGGCTGTGGTGAGCCCCCCCTTTTGTACTAAAGTCCAAAACACTGTGTTGTACAAATTATTGATGTGACCTGAAAGACACAAAAACACCTCGTCAGTTTCATACACCGACTCCTCTAGGAGTCAGACTCGCGGGACTGTGATACAGTTAGAGCGCAGCGCGCACTTACAATCTGCTTGCCTCCAGCTGAGGTAGTCTCTGAGGTTGTGGTTGCTAGGATACAGGACCACACGTCCATCAAAGCCTGGGGGGTACAAGAGGGGCTGTTCGCCAAAAAACTCCTTCCAGTAGAAGACATATGAGGAGGAGAACTGGGAGGCCACGTGGGTCATGAGCTTACTGCCAGAAGAGAAAGAGAGAGAAATACATTCAGATCAAATGCAACGATACATAAAAAGCTCGTTATGGGGGTGACATCGACGCCTCGGTACCTGGCTCGCCTTTTAAACCAGGTGGAGGTCCTCTTGAAAACAAAGCTGAACTCGTCACTTTGACCATACGCGATGACAATATCCTCGAGTTCTTCCATGACAGAGCGAGCACTCCGGGTCATCAGGCCCAAGGCTCTGTTGTCGTTGGGCTTCGTGAACGTGTGCTGCTCTGCAAACCTGAAACAGAACGCACGGAGACACTCAAAACAACAACATCACGTGTGTCATCATTGGGAGACGTGTAGCCTGACCGCTCAGTCACATCAGCTACAAGACACAGAGACAAAGCGACAGGCTGCCTTTCATTTTCAAAGGAAGCCAGCGACAAGCGACGAGCAAGGCGGGGCCAAAATAGACAAGAAGTCTATTTTAGGCAAATGCTGAGCGTACACTACCCGTACTCGATGTCACTACCCGATGTGAGTCAGGTGCAGATGTGAGTTGCGCAAGCGTCACTTTGCGACAAGTAGCCGACAAGATGCTAACGAGAGACTTCTGTAATGTCAAAATACAACAAAAATGGAGCTACATAACCAAGTTGGTTCTGCTGGCTACAAGTTAGCAATCAAACACAACAAAGGCTGTTACTTGAATGGCGTTTTGAGCTAACGTTAGCAAAATGCCGTAAACCGTTTAAATCTGAGCATGCGCAACTCACATCTGCACTCGACCGAGTGCAGATAAGTGCAGATGTGAGTTGCGCATGCACCACTTTGCGACAGACAAGGGCTTACCAGCCCCACATAGGTAGGCTACACCAGATTTCAAGCAGATCTGTTTTGCTGTTAGCCACAGAATAATGAGATACATTACATAGCAGTAATTTATTATTTAGCGTAAGGCATCACATTTTCACGGCATGATCCCTGACTTCAGTTGTAGATTAGAGCTATCGATACAGAATACGTGACAACCAGGAGTAGGCCAGGAACGCCTATCAAGAGAGTGTGTGTCGCTGTCTTCTGTTGCTAATACATTTTATTATTTTATTTCACCTTTATTTTTACAGGCAAGTCATCAAGAACAGGTTCTTATTTACAATGGCGGCCAGAGAGGAAACTCACTTGTGGAAGTTGCGCCCGTCCAGTCTCACAACAATGTAGCAGTTTCGTAGACACGTGTCATCTGTTTCAAAGTTGCGCACGTACTCAAACTTGCTCTTGGCCATGTTGCCGGGACCGGTGAACAGACAGGCCAGAGGTCGGCTAACACAAGACCTGACACGGCCTCCAAATCTAAACGCCTTTCCTATCAGCATGAGGTGCTCCTGAAAACAACACAGCAACAAGCACACACGTTATACGTTAAACACATCCACAGCAGGTATGAGTAGTAATATGTACAGCATACATATCTATACATATCTATATATGTGCTAGTCCACCCAGTGCTACATCTGCACCCCTACACACTTCTAGTCATACATTACATCTATACATATATATGTATACACATACAATATATGCATACACTCCCAAACCTTTACCTAAGAAACACAGGAGTTGATTTGTGTGTGTATATAAAAAGTTAACACAGACAATAACTTAGTTCATTAGTTAGTCTACCAATAACACTCACAGGACGAGCATGAATGAATAACTCAAAACGGTCTCTTCTTCAAACATGCACGTGATGAAGTAATAACGGCAACAAGAAATGCATCATGTTAAGCACATGATTTGGTGGTTAATTGAAATATTCACAAGTAGCCTATTAATGATGCATTCACCTCATACTTCTCTCTCTACATAAACGCATATTAGCTGCTTTCAACAATCTAAAGTATGTATATCGCTGATCCTGGTCCTGGTGAGGGTCCCAGATGATGAGGGTCTTATTTGAGACAGGTGAGGGTTAGGGTAGCACAGGTGGATTAACTAATTAAGGACATTGTATGGGGCATTTGGGACACTAACCTGCACGTACACCATTCTGTGGTGTCCTATATTAACTAACTATGGTGACATCAACGCCAATTTAAAGAAGAAGTCCAAGTCATGTCGGGGCTCATTATGGAATAAACATGTCATACATTAGTTAGATATATGACTTAACCACACATGGATGCTATCATGCAGCTAACATTACAGTAGCCAGCGAGTTAGATAACTATTTCATTGAAAACTGGTAACTTCATGGTTAATATCTAGCTATTTCATTAGTTACATAAACACCGATACTTGATTTAGTAGTATAATAAAGCAATCGATTTATATCTACATTTAATCTGAGACAGTTGTCACCTCACACACGTTGGTATGTGTACAGTCCGTCAACGAATGATGTCGTAGTGATGCCGCAGACGATACGAACATAGGTTCCGGAGTCTAAAACTAACAAACAATGAATTAAACAAATAGCTTATTGTTCTCAGTTGCTTGTTTGCACCCCGCCGGTAAAATCGATCATCAGTTGGTTATCGTGCTGCTGCATTGGATAATCGATGAAGAAAAACAGATTTTACATAGAAGCAACCTAATTATGTTTAATTTGTGTGTTGGCGCCATCTTGTGGTAAAACAAACTGCGAGTGCATCCAAAGATCGTGTATGAGGAAGAGGTCACGGAAACACGTTTTACGGAACTTGTAGTCTAGTTGAAGGGCGAAGGCGTTGGAAATTATTTGAGTTTTCAAAGCATGTTTACATAAGTGGGTTATAACTATCAAAATATTACAGGATTCCTCTTTTGAAAACCACACAAAAACGCACCACTTGACTGACTGCTCTAGTCCATGGTGGTCTATGGTGGTCCATGGTGGTCTATGATAGTCTATGATGTGTGACGGTCTCTTGAAATGTGTGCAGAGTGAAAGCTCAGCCTCATAAGAGACAACAACTTACCCAGGATTCCTCGCTTCAGCGTGGGCCGTTCATCTGAAAAATGGAGGAGAGGGAACGAAAAGGTGTAAAATCAGACAGTAAAGAAAATGTGTCTGCAACCTGCTCGAGCACACCGTTAGTACCGGAGCATGAACCAGAGGCGGCTGGTGACGCAGATAGAACAGACGTGTGCTCCGGTAACTTTGACCCCCTCCTGGCCTTGTACTCGCCGACTGTGCAGCTTCCTGTTCCAAATGTCAAAAGTTTCAACAATGTGGCAGCGTACGAGAGTTTCTTGAAAGGCGGCCGGGGCAGAGCCAAACCGGAGAATGTGGAGAAAAGGCGGCTGAAGGCGATGAAAGGGGCGGCGGACCCGGAGCGCATCGAAAGGCTGAGGAAGCTCATAGTGAACAAAGGGCCAGAGGAGGGGGAGAGCAGCGGGACGCCGCGGAGAAGGAGGCAGAAGCCCCAGAAAAATGTTCTGACAAGGATGCCCTGTAGGTCTTATGGGCTGGTTTTTAGTGCTTATCAGTTTTTAATGTGATACACACCACCGGTCCATTCCAGACAGATACCAGCTGAGATCAGAGCATTGTTGTTTTAATCGGGGCAGCAGTTTTCAGATTACATTATGTGATTACATCATTGCAAAAGGGTTCTCGACTGTTGTAGAAAGAAGAGGAAACATTCATCCAACGTTCCAAAGCCACATTCTATTCTAGAACGTTCCAAAGGCCCATTCTATTCTAGAATGGGCCTTTGGAACGTTCTATTCAGAACAGGATGTTCCAAAGGCCCATTCTGTTTACTAATCTATATCATTTTAAAAGGCTAACTGAGAAAACATTGGAGAACCCTTTTGCAATGATGTAATCACATGACGTCATCTGAAAACTGCTGCCCTGGTTAAAAAACAATGCAACTGATCTCAGCTGGTATCTGTCTGGAATTTCTAAGTGACCCCAAACTTTTGACCGGTAGTGTATATGTGCTGGTTTTTACTGTAAAGTGTCTTTGCGTACCATGAAAAGTGCTATATAGCCTAAATAAAAATTATTATTATTATTATTATTAGGTTTAACCACTACTGCTACATCACAGCAGTAGGCTGGGAGTTCCTTCCTAAGAAGGGTGTTATTAACCCTCGTGTTGTCTTCCCGTCGATCTGCAGCTTTTAGTTTTTCTGGGTCAAAATGTAAAAAATAATCCAACGTTTTGGTCTTTTCCAACACTTGTCACTTTTTTCAAAGTTTCTGTTTTTTTTTTTTTTTAAAGCTTGTCCTGACATTTCTGAAGATTATCCTGAAGTTTTTGTCACTTTTCCTGGTGCTTTTGAGGATTTTTCTTCTCTTATTGTCACTTTTTCCACATATTTTGTGCTTTTCTTTTTTTTTTTACAGTTTTTTCCGACGTTTTTCAACTTTCTATCAGTTTTTCTTTACATGCTCTAAAATTGACTACAACACCCAAATTCATTAAAAGTAGTGAACTGATCATGTATTTAACTTGTGAAGAGTGTTGTATGGAACCATCCTGGTTATTTTGTTTTAAAATGTGGTTGAAAGAAACCCAGATTTGTGATATAGAAACTTTTTGAAAACGGGTCAGATTAGACCCGAAGACAACAGGAGGGCAAACATCATTTTATATGATGCAGCATTAGGGATCACTTTGGTAACACAACACAGTGACTCAGCAGAAGTTGCACTGTGGCTCTCAAATACAAGTTGTAATTCTGTCGTCATATTTTCCATTTCAGACTGATACCTGCCGTCATGTTTTACCTTTTTATTCCAGCTCAATGTCCTGCTTTTCAAGTGGGAAATCAAACCTGTAGCTGAATATTTGTACACCATCTAAAACTTCAAATCTAGTAGTACCTTTTGCATGTTTAGCCTCATTTGGCAGCTCCTTTCTATAATGTATTGGTTGTAGAGACGGTTGTGTAACCCGCGTGTCATGGGTTTTCTTCAGTGTGTGCAGGCAGTCCGTTGGGCCAGCTGTACCGGTGTGTTGAGGAGAGGATACGGGTCAAAGTTCACATCAGGACCTTCAAGGGACTGAGGGGAGTGTGCTCTGGCTTTGTCGTGGCCTTCGACAAGTTCTGGAACATGGTGAGCTGCTCTCACACTCACTCGCGTTCAGTTCTCACTTGACTTCACCATATGTCCAGTCTGACATGATCCACAACAGGTATTACAACCAAGTTGGACGTTTTTTTATTTTAATTTTTTTTATTTATAGTATCAAATCATAACAAGAGTTATCTCAAGACACTTTACAGATAGAGCAGGTCTAGACCACACTCTATAATTTACAAAGACCCAACAATTCCAGTAATTCCCCAAGAGCAAACATTTAGTGCGACAGTGGCGAGGAAAAACTCCCTTTTAGGGAGAAACCTCGGCAGACCCAGGCTCCTGGTAGGCGGTGTCTGACGGAGTGATGAACAGTGGCAATAACAGTCACAATAAAGATAATGAAACTATGACTAGAAATAGTAGTTGTAGTAGTTCATGGCGTAGCAGGGCGTTACAGGGTGTAGCAGGGCATAGCAGGACGTAGCAGGACGTAGCAGGGCATAGCAGGGCATAGCAGGACATAGGGCGTAGCAGGGCATAGCAGGACGTAGCAGGGCATAGCAGGACATAGCAGGACGTAGCAGGGCATAGCAGGACATAGCAGGACATAGCAGGACGTAGCAGGGCATAGCAGGACATAGGGCGTAGCAGGGCATAGCAGGACGTAGCAGGGCATAGCAGGACATAGCAGGACGTAGCAGGGCATAGCAGGACATAGGGCGTAGCAGGACGTAGCAGGGCGTAGCAGTACGTAGCAGGACATAGCAGGGCATAGCAGGACGTAGCAGGGCATAGCAGGACATAGGGCGTAGCAGGGCATAGCAGGACGTAGCAGGGCACGGCAGGACGTAGCAGGGCATAGCAGGACGTAGCAGGACATAGCAGGACGTAGCAGGGCATAGCAGGACATAGGGCGTAGCAGGGCATAGCAGGACATAGGGCATAGCAGGACGTAGCAGGGCATAGCAGGACGTAGCAGGGCATAGCAGGACGTAGCAGGACATAGCAGGACATAGCAGGGCATAGGAGGACATAGCAGGACGTACCAGGACATAGCAGGGCATAGCAGGACGTAGCAGGGCATAGGAGGACATAGCAGGACGTAGCAGGGCATAGGAGGACATAGCAGGGTGTAGCAGGGCACTGCAGGGCGTAGCAGGGCGTAGCAGGACGTAGCAGGACATAGCAGGACGTAGCAGGGCGTAGCAGGGCATAGGAGGACGTAGCAAGACATAGCAGGACGTAGCAGGACATAGCAGGGCATAGGAGGACATAGCAGGGCATAGCAGGACGTAGCAGGGCATAGGAGGACATAGCAGGACGTAGCAGGGCATAGGAGGACATAGCAGGGTATAGCAGGGCACTGCAGGACGTAGCAGGACATAGCAGGACGTACCAGGACATAGCAGGGCATAGCAGGACGTAGCAGGGCATAGGAGGACATAGCAAGACGTAGCAGGGCATAGGAGGACATAGCAGGGTGTAGCAGGGCACTGCAGGACGTAGCTAGTTGATGTCTTTAGATCGTGCTTTCACCATTTGTTTTAATTTCTCTTCTTTCAGGCAATGGTAGATGTAGATGAGACATACAGAGAGCCTCTGCTTGGAGAGGCATTCTACCATGAAAAGGCCCTCACCATCTCACGGGTAGGCGCTAGCTTCCAATGTGTATCTGACTGAAATATATTTCTTACTCTGTAATAGTCAGCGTAACAATCTGTGAAATGAATGTCCTGTTTGATTCGGTGATGCCCAGAAAACTGCCACTGCAATCTGGCTTGATGCTGCGACGGTGCGAGTACTTTTCCACACAGTGCAGTGTGTTAGCTGAGGACTGGGACGTGTGCATCAACCTCGTCATCTCACTGCAGCTGCTCCGTCCTGTTTCATTGCTCCCTGAAATATTTCAAACTGATCCGCTGTTTGACCATTGTCTTGTTTTTGTAGACACGTTTCACAACAACAGCTGTCCCACCTTTGTATAATGAACTGGCAGCAGTAGGAAATCGTGGCATGTTTGCATTAGTAGTAATTAGGGCTGCACGATATGAGGAAAATATGCGATATGTGATAAGGTTGTAGAATATCTCTATAACAATATAACTCGTGATAAATAAACAGATATTGAAGTTAAATACAACAAACTGCTTGTTGAATTTAAAACAAACAAAAGGAAATATTTTCCAACATTATTTTATTGAATATATTGAATTGAACATAAAAGGCAGCACTAAAACAAATGACAGTATCTTTTTAAACTGTAATTTTCTGCTGATATTTTCTTTTAACTAAAACAAAAAATCTCTGAGTGTCCATCCATCCATCTTCGTCCAGTGTCGGGTCGCCACATTAACCAGCTCTGACTGGGGGATCCCGAGGCGTTCCCAGACCAGGTTGGAGATATAATCCGTCCACCTAGTCCTGGGTCTTCCCCGAGGCCTCCTCCCAGCTGGACGTCCCTCCACCTAGTCCTGGGTCTTCCCCGAGGCCTCCTCCCAGCTGGACGTCCCTCCACCTAGTCCTGGGTCTTCCCCGAGGCCTCCTCCCAGCTGGACGTGCCTGGAACACCTCCCTAGGGAGGCGCCCAGGGGGCATCCTTACCAGATGCCCGAACCACCTCAACTGGCTCCTTTCGACGTGAAGGAGCAGCGGCTCTACTCCGAGCTCCTCACGGATGACTGAGCTTCTCACCCTCATCATCTCTAAGGGAGACGCCAGCCACCCTCCTGAGGAAACCCATTTCGGCCGCTTGTACCCTGGATCTCGTTCTTTCGGTCATGATCTCTGAGTGTGTATCGCGATATGTCGCAACCTTTCGCGATGTGTGTGTATATAGCGCCAGTTGATATTGCGATAACGATAAAAAAAAACAATATATTGTGCAGCCCTAGTAGTAATACAGCAGTGCATTGGCAGAGCCACTTCTCAGTAATGCTGATTGTATGTGTATGTTTCTGTGACTCCCTCCTGCGTAGGCAGGTCATTTGGATCCCACGCAGGCGCAAGTAACACTGATTATTATATACAGAGGAAATGACATAATGTACATTTGTTGACTGGCTGCTGCTGAATAATGCCAACCGTAGATGGTATCAAAATGGGGTTTGATTTCTTAAAAAAATAGAAGCTAAAGCTCTAAATTGAATCCACACGTGTTAATGTGGCCGAGCTCTCTGTGTGTGCAGCTCTTGGAGAAGCTGCAGCTCCAGGAGAGTCCAGGAGGTGATGGGCCAGCAAAGGAGCACGGAGCCCAGGAAACAGCCAGCAAGCATCAGCCTTCCAAGCCCAAAAGTACTCCAAAAGACCTGTCCCCCCCCCCTGCTAGCAGGAGATGGGACAGCAGTACGGAGTCCAAACCGTCAGACCAAATCAAACGGGACCAACGCAGAGTCCCGCTGAAGGCTCAGGGTCCGGAGGTCCGTCAGAAGGAAGACTCCCACACGTATGGCAAGGTCCACACGCGCCACATCAACCAGCTTTTCATCCGGGGGGAGAACGTCATCCTGGTTAACCCACAGCCACTCTGACTAGCCTCTCTGTTGATGAACATCTGTAGTAATAGGTGTGAAATAGTGAAGATGAGCTGCCAGAGATGTGATTGAATTGGATTCAGAGGAATCAAAAACAAACTGTTATATCATATTGATATGGTTTTTTTTCTGCCCACCAGAGAAATCATCTTGATTTTGAGGAATAAAAGCTTCTCAGTTCTAATTATAGTGATTTCTTGTCTTGTTTTCTTTTGTCTTGACAGCCACTGAAGGAAATGTATTATGCCACAGTTATGGCACAGCATTAATAACTGTGTTTGTGTTGTGGTTATCACCCAGCAGGTGGCAGCATAAACACATTAGTGCCGTCTGGGAGGCCATTGTCATCTCAGAGAGCTTGTCTCTTTATGTTGCTTTTCCCCGTTAGTCTGAACAGGAACGACAGCGCAGTCTCAGCGGACTACATAAATGCATTATGAATAATTGAGTTTGTGAAGCTAGAGATTGCAGATGGCACTCAAAAGCTGTCATTTGTCTTGACGTCTCGGATTGCTTTTACTCTTTAATGGGCACATTACCCATAAAAGCACAATTTACTGCATCTCATGGAAGTTGTAAAGATTTTTTCTTTCAGTTTTAAATGGCAGAGGTTACTTTTGGATTATGAGTGGCACAGCGTGATTGTATGTTGCTATGTTTCTAGGTCTGAGTGTCTTATTTTAGTTTTTCCTAATTTGACTGCAGAGTTTAATTGACCCTCTTTCTATATATTTATATGCCATAAATAGGACAAGTTCTAGCAGTAGCTGAGCTGTTTATCTATATACTGTTACTTTTAATATTGTATATATATTATTAGTGTCGCCCATTTAATAGTCTTCCTCTCCAGAGAGTGAAAATGGGGTCGGTTGTTTAATGCAAGCTGTTTTAATTTGAGTTTGTCACACGAGTGTGCTCCAACAAACGGCGATACGATATGAGAAGGGCCACAATTAGACTCACAATCTTTCACTTGAGCGTAACATACCATAGTAATCAGGCCATCCGTCTCATTAGGACAAATCGAGCATTTCATTCATCACTTAAATAAATATTGAAGGACACGGAGTATTAACGGTTCTTAAAATACAACACCAGTAGCTTTTTAACTTAACCTTTATCCAGGTAAGTCGATTGAGACGACCTGTCACATTCCCACAGTTCCACATTCCTACCTGGAAGCTGCCCAGTACAACCAGTCTGACCTGCTGGCCACTGAGCAGCTCCACTGGTTGGAGGTTAAGGTGCCTTGCTCAAGGGCACCTCAGTGGTGGTACTGAGGGAGGGACAAGCTGCTCTTTCACTTTCCCCACCCAGATTTGATCCTGTCGGTCACAAGCTCGCGTCTCTAACCTTTAGGCCACCGCTGCCCCATTTTATTTGAATCATTCATATAATCAGGGTTCAGAATCAGCACCGTCTACCAGCCAAATGCTGGTAAAATATGCAATTGGCTGGTAGATTTGCTGCCAAAAAACAATGTTGCTTTTGAGTGGCTGGTCAAATGTGAACATCCACTAGCCAATTTGGCTGGTGGACAAAAAAGTAAATTTTGAACCCTGCGTATAACGCCGCTACGTGCTGTTACATGACAGCTTAATTCAACGAAGGGTTGAGATTTCCAATCAGCCGTTGTGTTCGACCACTGCACCTGTCGCACCAAGAACCAGAACCTTATTCCAGTGGCGCCATTTCAGTTAACTTGGCTGCCGTTACATCCTCCGCCCATAATAATGCCCATTCATGTAACCTAGTTCCTGCTCTTAGTGTGGTGTGCAAACATGCGTATTTATTGAAGATCTTCATTACCTCAAACAATGAAGTTAACAAACTCCCATTAACTAAATGTAATTTCAAAGTCAAGCGCGATGTCTTCTCTTTTTCTGGTTGAAGCTCTTTTGAATGAGGCTAATGACACGGCACACCAAATAACACACACCATTAACAAACTTCAATCAACTGTTTAATGTCGTAGATAAAGAATCAATGTGTAAATCAAATCAAAATGGGAATAATGCAAAAAATTTCATTCTCAAAGGATTTTCTTTTTTTTTTAATATATTTGCATATGCTAGTGTTTCAGTAACAATCCCATTTTAGAGAAGATCAAAACAATTTGAAGTAGAAAACAAAATGAATAAAACCTCTATTGATATATTTTAGAAAAACAGCAAACAGATTTTGGTCATTTAAACGTTTCAGACTGACGCAAGGCTACGATGTGTTAGTGTGCTCAGCCTCTTGAGCCCTTGGGAGTCGGAGAGCACAACTTCAATCCTCTCGGGGCTGCAGAATCCACCGCCTTCTCCTCTCAGCGCTGAATTATTTATCCAATCGTTGATATACCAAAAGTGTCTGGCAGCCAAGATCTACTTATCACTCATTACAAGGGTCAGGAGGCAACCACCGGCAGGCACTTGGACCACTGAAGAGCAACAGACCAGTCAGCTGGTGAACAGCTGAAGGGGACCGTTCATTACGCGGTGAGCCACGACACATCTCCATCCAACCGCTGTTAACGTACTGGCTGTACAACCTGCATCCCCACTGGTAAACGTGCATCCTCTCACAGTCTTCCCAAGAAGTTAGGAAACACGCGGGCTTAACGATGACGGCAGTGACACAAACAGCGTCCAAGATTGCCGTTTTCTTTCCATGTGTAACAATAATAAAGATGGACGGTGAGAGGGCAGCGTGTACCGAGGAGCACTGGTGAACATTTAAACAGATGGATGCATGATGCAATCTTAAAAGGTGCTCTAAGCGACGTTGGGTGGCGTTACTTCTTGTTGACGTTCAAAGTATTGTCAAAACAAGCTCGCCCCGTCCCCTTCCGCACACTAATACATCCATGGCACCAACCCCCACCCCCAAAATCCTTCTCGTCGATTATTGGCTGGAACACTGTTTGTTTGGTGGTGCAGGTTGGTGCAGTTTGTTTTTGTTGGTGTTTGTGGAGCCTGGGCTGTCTACAGTGTGTTCAGGGGACAGGCAGCTGGCAGATAGTGAGGAGATAGTTGCTGTATGTGACATCGCTTAGAGCACCTTTAATAACAGTCTGAGGTGTTGAATTAAGTTGAGCTCTGAAGTTACCACTGACCTGAATAAAGTGGAACCACAAAAGTGTGCACGGGACAAACAAAACAGAGTGAAATAATGATACGATTGCATCTGATATCTGTACAGACAGTACGCTTGCTTTGAGGCATTAGTACAAACGCAGATGTTTGTACATAGTACAGAAGCTCCGCTCTGGTAGCAAACCTCCACAGTGCACAGTCACATCGTCTCCTCACAAGAGGTTAACTGAAGAGAAAAGGCAAAGGTCTCTCAGGCACTCTGTGCTGTAATAAAGACACCCACAACCTCTGTATGAGGCTTTTCCCACCTACTGATTATCTCATTTGGATGCAAACTGATTATAATATTCTTCATAATTAAAATATATAGATTTATATATATATATATATAGCAATAAGAAAGGCCACAAATGATGGTCTGTTGGAGGAAACTCCCCAAAGTAAGCAATAGCCTTCACTCCAAACACTCATTCATTAACTTTAGCACAGGCCACATCTGGAATGTGTGGACTCGTATGTACAAAGAGAAGGTGGCAGTGTGCTTTGTTATGGGTCTTAATTCATATCAGATCATAACTCTTCACACTGTCACTGCCTCTCATATAAGGAAACTCCATAACTTATTTGTAAGGGCTCCAGATTTCTATTTACAGGTCAAAAGGAAGAGCAATGACAAAAAAAAGAGGTAACTTGACATTCTTAAATGTAAATTAGAAAGTTAAAATGGCTGATGTTATTCAAACTTTATCATTCAGTAAAGTTACTGAGAATGCATCTCAAAACAATTACGCAGCTACTGATATATTGCGGTGACTTCACTTGATTGAGGTTATAAAGCAAATCTCCCTGACAGACATTCTCTTGGTGGCACACCCCCCTTTTCTCCTCAATGACTCGCCAGTAACCCACCAGGCACACCGTCATCAGCGTGTGTCTGACGTCACCCAGGACCAGACCGATCGCTGGTTCAACACAAACACAATTATTTAGATCCATAGCACTACACAGCATTTCTTTAAAAAAAAAAAAAAAGGAGATTGCAGGGTGTCTGTGTTGTAATAGTTGATTATTCAAGTACTCTTTGTTTGAAGCTCATTAACAATCCTTCACCAACGGACGGAGAGAGAAAGGGAGAGAGAGAGAGAGAGAGAGACAGAGAGAGAAACACCACTCCACCAGATAATCTTTCCTCTCCAGCTCTATCACTTTCCAAAGTTGCCGAAATCAGCAAAGGCATCGAGTTTGGGCTGCTGGACCATTGCAGGGTTCATCCCCATCCCCATCCCCATGGCATTGGGCATCCCCATGGTCATACCGCCCTGTGGCATCCCCATGTTCATGCCCATCCCCATCATACCCGGGTTGGGGGCCATCCCCATCCCCATGCCCATTGCCATACCAGCACCAGGGTGCATCATAGGATTTACAGGCGGTCTGGCTGCTGTAGGTCCAAGGCTCATACCAGAAAACCCTTGGGAGAGCATGTTGCCAGGTACCTGGTTGCCTGGAAATGACAGAACAAAATGCAATTAAAAAAAAAAAAAAGAGTACCACATTTTAAACTGATTGATGGGGTGCTTTGCAGGAGAGCCTGGCTACAGTGTCACCGTTCGTGCCAGATCTACCGCTTCCTCTCACCGTGCTGGAGGGTGTTGAGGGTGGGCTGGCTCTGCTTGGGTGGCTGCATGCCTGGGCCCAGGAAGTCCAGGCTGATGTTAACTGAGGAGTCCGACCAGGTGGAAGGGACGGCTGCTTTGGCGCCGACACCTTGAGAGGCCATTCCCTGCTGCGCGGGCTGGAAGGGCTGGGCGGACTGCGGTTGCAGAGGCCCCCCCATGTTCTGTAGGGGCTGGCAAAGACAAAGACGCACACAAGCCCAGATACACTGTTAGAGAATAAGCTAATCCAAGCTAAAAAATCACAGAAATATACAGTGGTAAGACACATAAAAGCTTCAACGCTGAAATACATGATGAAAAGATATAGTTTCTTTTCATGATTCAGGGCCACTTAACCTCCATACTGTCAGATGAATCTGCTCCTGTCTCTTCCTGAGCTCATTAAAACATACCATCCAAAGTAACTAGAGTAAAAGAGAGCGGTGGGCGTCTTCTCAGTGAAAAAAAGAATTAGTTTTTTTTAGGTCAACAACCTTTTAACATGGAAATACAGGCGACATCCACAGGCTTTTGTTGTGTTTTTAACTCACAGCTGATTGTGCTCATTGTGTGTGTCAGTAACAGGAGGAGTGGGTGGTTAGTGGGCGGTCTCCGGGGGAGACGAGCATCTGGTGAAGTGGCACGTTAACCCTCTACCACCATGCTTGTCCTCCATCTTTCCATCACACGAGGTGTGTCTTTATTACACAGGCGTACTAACCAGTCCCTCCAGAAAAACGCGATTATGCGATCGCATAATTCAACGCATAATCAGCCAAAGTCTGCATATTTATGCAGGGGGGGGGCCGCATTTTTTCCAAATACGCCGCACAAATTGCCGATTTCCGTGCAAAATATGCGGGGCTTGCATGATTTCATAATCCCCGCATTTTCGTTGCAAAAAAGTCACATATCTCTCAGCAGGAAGTTGAAAAATGTTGCGTTTACTTCACACGAGAGCAGCCATTTTCCCCTGTTGCCATGGGAACGTTATGAAGTGATGTAATTTCGCCTACTGAGAACACCGTGTTGGGGGAATCACTTTGTTTTCCTTTTTCATCAAACCGCAATTTTTGCAAGTTCCCGCAATTTTTGCAAGTTCCCGCACTTTCATCGCATAAAACTGCATGAATATCCCGCATATTCCATCGCATTTTTTAAGAAAACGTGCCGCATAATCAAGGATTTTTGCCCGCAACATTCACAAAAAAAACCTCTGTATTTTTCTGGAGGGACTGACTAACTGATGTGGTCAACCAGCAGTGTGAATTGGGAGTAAATGAGTGAAATCTTTTAATATTTGTACTGGAATGCTGCTTTAAGTATATACTTTCTCTCATTGTTTGACATTAATTTATTCCCAGCTTCACGTGTAGGCATAACATGGTTAAAAGGCTCTTTGTGCTTCTATACGTACATGCCAAAATGTTACTCATAGCACTCACATTTGATAGCCAAGGCCAAATCAACAAGCCTGTGGTTACGAGATTACAAACCGCACCCAACACCTGGCTAAATCTTAAACTGTGATAGTCACTGTTGGCTTGAACAATTTCTGAAATTTATGACAATACATATCTGGAAGCCGGGTCCTTTTCTTGGGCCAATTCTGATATTCGGCTGTTATACATTCAAAGCAAGATAGATTTTTTATTTATTGTTAAGTGTTTTTATCAAAATGATATGCTGCATTTTTCATATACTGTCTAAAATATATGCCAACACTTACGATATAAAATATAACCCTAAAATGCATCAGTCTAGCTCTGCATCCATGAAAACTGAAATCATAAAGTGTATTGTTGTTTCCTGAGGATATTTAGTGTCCACCTGTATAATATGAAACCCCTTCATGAGTCAAATTATTAAAAAGGAGGATGCGTGTGTGTGCGTATAAGTCAGTCCCTCCAGAAAAACACGTGGTTTTTTTGTGATTGTTGCGGGCAAAAATCCTTGATTATGCGGCACGTTTTCTTAAAAAATGCGATGGAATATGCGGGATATTTATGCAGTTTTATGCGATGAAATTGCGGGAACTTGCAAAAACTGCGGTTTGATGAAAAAGAGAAAAGAAGTGATTCCCCCAACACTGTGTTCTCAGTAGGTGAAATTACGTCACTTCATAACGTTCCTATGGCAACAGGGGAAAATGGCTGCTGTTGTGTGAAGTAAACGCAACATTTTTCATCTTTCTGCTGAGATATATGTAGGGTTGGGTATTGTTTTTTTGTTTTTGTCTGATACCGGTGCTAAATCGGTATTTTTAAAACGGTGCCGGTGCCTAAACTTTGCCTGAACTGATACTTTTTAAGAAAGTTTTAAAAAAAGAAGAAGAAACAAGAAGGATAGGCCGACTCAACAACAGTCGGTGACATTTAAGATTAACACGTTGTTTATTACTAAGGCCATATGGTCAAAATTAAATGATTTAATAGTAATGTAATAACTATAACTTATAATACACAATAACTTATTTCACCAGTAAATTGCTGTTGGACGACAAAAACAGCAACCAGATGGGAAAAGGGTATTTTACAATAACTACGAATGCACCGCGAGGCTGTAGGTTACCAGTTTCAGTGAACGCACCGTCTGTGTTTGACATCAGCAGCTGCTGCGCTGCAGAGCAGACTGTTGATATACAGTCACACTTTACACTGTTTAACGTCACCTGTCAGCATGTTAACCGTGTTTAATCACGCTGCTAGCTAAAGCTAGGCTAACGTTATCTGCTGTCCAGTGTAGTAGAAAGTCAGGCACCAAAACAAGGCACCGAAATCTTCGTTCTTATTCGGTCTCGTTACTACCGTTTACGTCGGATCCGGGGGCCCATTGGCACCGAGTTTCGGTACCCAACCCTAGATATATGTGACTTTTTTGCAACGAAAATGCGGGGATTGTGAAGTCATGCAAGCCCCGCATATTTTGCGCGGAAATCGGCAATTTATGCGGCGTATTTGAAAAAATGCGGCCCCCGCATGAATATGCGGACATTGGCTGATTATGCGTTGAATTCTGCGATCGCATAATCGCGTTTTTCTGGAGGGACTGATAAGTACAATCATGCATACCTGTGACCTGGACTGGGGCAGGACTGTGCTGCTCATGCTCTGTGTGCTGCTCATGCTAAAGTTGAGGCTCTGGGAGGAGGTGAGGGACTGAGTTGGCCCCATTAAGTCAAACAGGTCTGCGGAGGCAGGACCAGAGACTGGAGCGGGCGTGGCGGCAGGGCCTGTCATGGCTCCAAAAAGGTCACTTCCACTGGTGTCAACAGTCTGAGCAGATGCTGGCATCTGACCTCCGGGAAAGGCATTCCAGTCTCCAAAGTCTCCATTGCTGCTAGAGGAAGGTGCTGCTGCAGCGAGAAAGAAAATAAAGAAATAAAGACAGATGCATTAATGTCTTTATTTGCAATCCAAACTGTGATGTTTGTTTTGTGTGAATAACTGCAAGATGTCGCAAGCAAAAGTCACTCAAGCTAATGTAAGAAGGAACAGTTAAGTCTTCGCGGAGGACAGTCTAGCTTTATCCAGGGCTTTCAAATATGAGCACTGGTGCGACGTTTTAAATTTTCATTGAACTGGCCCTGCCAGTTGTTGTCTCTATCTGTCCTCTCAATCTTCCTCAGCTCCCTCCACCCCCACCGACGTCTTCCTCTGTCCCAGTCTCCTTGTCACCCATAACAGAAGTTGATGTGTGTCTGTTCTTGTTATGCAGAGCAGGTAGCAGGCTCCATATGGCCAGGGCTTCCTCCCAGCATCGCTCTGAATATTCTAGCAGTATGGCTGCTGCAACGGCACAGCACACACACATGCACGCACACACACTAACGAACCTAACCGCTTTTGCGATGAAGAAAAACTATTTCATGTTTAACGGGGACTTTTATTTACAGGAGTCTGGTACAAGTATGGGGTCGATTTGTGCACCGAATAATGCAAATTTGTTTGTTTTCTGTATATATCAAGGCACTGTCGACGAACTCCTTGACTTCATGGTCTTGCTGAACAGTTTTGATGACAATTTGAAGTTCACAGTAGATTATAGCCAGGAGAGGGTCCATTTTTTGGACATGTGGGTTTCAAAAAAAGAATGGTTCACTGTCTACCACATTATACCAAAAAGAGACACTAAAAACACTCTTCTCTTGGCGAGTAGTTTCCACCCCACCCCACTAAAAAGAGGTCTACAGAAAAGCCAATTCTTCAGACTCAGAAGAATATGGGAAAAAGCCAATGAGATGAAAGACAGATTTGCACAGCGAGGTTATCCAACAGATAGTTGGTAGGTTGACAAAGCTTACAAAACAGCCCTGAATAAACCTCGGTCAGACTTGCTAAAGAAAAGCGCTTCTCTGTCACTTGTGTTACAACTTACTCTCCTCTCTCACATATCATACGGCCAGTTTTCAAAAAAAAATATCGGCACATTCTAAAATCAGATCCCGAACCCTCACACGTAGCGAATGACCTGCCACTCTTCGTATACAAACGCGAGAAGAATCTCAGAGATCTTTCTAGTTCATGCTGATTTTGCGAGATGCGAGCCAAGGAGAGCGTCGCAAAGATCATTAAGCCCTTTACCTACTGACGGACTTTTCCAATCAAGAGCGTCATTACTTGTACCTCCACTCGTGTAGTGTACATTTTGACGTGTCCATGTGGTCTGGTGTATTTAGGGAAGACCATTAGGCAGTTAAAACAACGCATTAGCGAACATAAGAGCTCTATTCGTAGAAACGTGCACTTTAATGACCACAAGCATGACATCTCATCATTGCGGTTTTGTGGCATTGAACAAGTCAGTCTACCAAAAAAGGGGGGCAACCACGACTTCCTACTAAAGAGACGCGAGGCACATTGGATATTCACTTTGCAGACACTATCGCCAAAGGGTCTCAATGATGAATTTCTTAAAATTGTGCTAATTTTTGATGTTTTTTGATGTTTTCTCCTTGTTGTTTATATGTGTTTATCCTCAGGAACTGTTTACTGTACAAGTACATAGTGACTGATACAATGTCACCAACCAGGGGTGGTGATGGCGCAGTGGATAGGACACATGCCTTTGGTGTGGGAGATCTGGGTTCGATTCCCACTGAGATACATCAACCAATGTGTCCCTGAGCAAGACACTTAACCCCTAGTTGCTCCAGAGGAGTGTGACCTCTGATATATAGCAATTGTAAGTCGCTTTGGATAAAAGCGTCAGCTAAATGACATGTAATGTAACCAATGTAATGATCCACCTTCGAATGGTTTAGTCATTTAGTATGAAAAATATATTGGGCTAATAATGCATTGACTATGAGCCTACAACACACTGTAACTGGTCGGATCATCCATTGTTTTTAAATTTATTGAATTAGCATGCTCTTTGTTTGCTTCCTGTTCACAGTCCGTGATGGGAGTGTCATTTTTTGTGAATGAATGACGTCATTCAAGAGCCGGACCTGATTGGTCCTGGTCAGTCAACCAGACTATATAAGGTTTAGGTTGAGGTGAATGTGCAAATTTACCCGATGAAGGTCTCGGACCGAAACGTTGTAAATAAATTGTTTGCTTCGTTTTTTCTAAACTTCTGATCTGCCACTTTGGATCACATCCTACGCACCTGCCCGACCAAAAGAGGTGTGCAAAAAAGCTTTCTTACGACACACACTAACAAAAAAAACATCTGGAAAACCAACCAGCTCCTGGGGAGAAGCCAACAGACGCAGCAGGTGAGGAGAAGTCAGCAAATCCACTGATCAGGTCTGCAATGAGAAATAGACAAAGACATCAATTTTAAACAAGCGAGCTCCAGACTTCATTCCACCATAGTTAGCATTCCTTCAGTGGCAGAAGTGTAGGAGGCAGGGGAGGAGGGAGGGAGGGGTGGCAGTGGATAGGCGGAGAGGACCAAACATCTGTTCAGCACTCCCGCCCTCTCCATTCACCAGGGACTGCTCCAAAAACATCTGGTGCACTTAGTTCCTATACATCAACTCCCTCCCCCTGCTGTCCCCAAAACCTGAAGCTAGCATCAGCAGCTGGGCACAGTCACTGCAGAGTCCTGCAGTCACTGCAGAGTCCTGCAGTCACTGCGGAGTCCTGCAGAGTCCTGCAGTCACTGCGGAGTCCTGCAGTCACTGCGGAGTCCTGCAGTCACTGCGGAGTCCTGCAGAGTCCTGCAGTCACTGCGGAGTCCTGCAGTCACTGTGGAGTCCTGCAGTCACCGCGGAGTCCTGCAGTCACTGCGGGGTCACTGCGGAGTCCTGCAGTCACTACGGAGTTTCCCATTTCGTACAATATTGTAACGCTGAACAAAATGATTATTCCTGGAATGACTGGTGTCAGGCTTGTTTGCTTAGAATATACAGCATGTAAATACATATTTGGGGATATTGGAGGGCTAAATGCCCTTTCACACAGCCTGTTCAAGACAAGCCGGTTGCACCTTTAAGCCAACAGCGGAGGCAAACAGCTTGCATGAAGGCAGACCACTACTGGGTTTTTGCTGAATCTCTCTGTAAAAGGGGCTAATTTGGGCTAAAGACTAGTTGTTTCCCTAAAGGCTCTGACACACCGACCAGACCCGAAAGATTTTCCTCAGATTTTGAGAGGCGTTCGTCGCACTCATCCCGCTCGTCATTTCCATGCAGTGGCATGTATAGATGTGACTACATTTAAATTAACCAATTTTTTTTTGCATATTTTGTGCATATATTGTACACATTATGTACTTGTGGCTTATTGTTGCTGGAGATGAACACATGCCACTGCTACTGACTGACACAGCTGTTCTCTGGAAGTCTCTCCGCTCTCCGTGCTCAAACTATGCCGGACATGTCTGCTATCAGTTGCATTTCTGTGGTTTCACCATATAAATTGATCCAAGGCTGCCAAGACTTGGATTCCCAGCCAAACTCCTGGTAGGACAGCAACGAGTGCATTAAAGTGCCCATATTATGAAAAAAAAATCCCTTTTTCTGGGATTTGGGGTGTTATTTTGTGTCTTTGGTGCTTCCACACGCATGCTAACACTAGCGCTAGCAGGCTTCCTCGTTCTCAATGGCAAAGCGCTGCTACAACACACACAAGTTCACCATAATCTCCAGAAGAAGTACTTCCATGTGCGCCCTCCTTTAGAAGAAGTCTCCCGGCTAATCCTGCCTTGTAACTGACCAAAGTTGGAGAAACAACCTTTCTTTTACTGTCTGTGGAGCTAACTGACATGATCTACCATCTGAGCTACTGAGCATGTGCAGAGTGGAATCAAAGATAGTACAGAAGGAAAGATGATTCACTCTGTAGCTAAAACAGAGACCTGAACACAAGGTGAAAAGAGGAGCTGCAGCAGTGAGAGAGAGATGTGCTGTACAACAACAATATATTAAACCATGTAAACATATTCTGATACGACCTTAAAATACAATTATGGACCTGAAAATGAGCAGAATATGGCATCTTTGAATAAAAAACGTCGGGGTATTACTTGAAGTTAATGACATAATACCTGTGGCAGCAGGCTGGCTCGGTGTCGAGTCCACCATTAGTAGGTCGGCTAGGCCGGTACTGGAGGGCTGGGGGGCTGCTGGCTGGGGCTGGAATTTACAAAAAGATCAGGGCACAGTCCACGCAGAACTATAAGCATATCAATAAAGTTGTATGTGAAATGCTCACGTGTGCTTGTGCGGCCTGTTTGGTGGCGGTGCCCGGGCTCTTATCCCCTATGTAGTTGGCCGCGGCCCCCAAGTCCACTTTCTTAGACGGAACCCCTCCTCTCTTCCGTGTCGCTGTAGTCTCTGTTGCTTGGACTATCTGCACACTCTTGGTGGTCACGGTTTCCTCTTCGTCTTTGAATTCTTTTCCTGACTGGCCATTGTGAGACGGGCGACCCCGGTCCTCATCGTTGTCACTATGGAGACAAAAACGGCTCGGGTAAGACAACCGGTTACGCGAGGATAAAGATGAGATGATCTTTGTAGATAATATATCCATAAAAGGACCAAAAAGTTCTGAATTTACATGTATAACCCTTTCATTCACAGGTATACAGTGTTTCCTCTATGTTGGCCGCGAAATATGGCAGACGCACAACACGGTATGCACACCGCGCACCGCCGCTCCGTCAGCTGTTCATGAAAAGTCATAAAAGTCGTAATTACACGACTCCGCAGAGCCGTCTGCTCTACTGAACTCATGCGAGCTGTCATCTGCTCTCTCTCTCCCCTTCAGGGAACAGTGACAGGACGCCATCCCTCGCCAAGTCACGGCAACCAAATAAACAACAGGGTGAGTACTACTTGTCACTCAGTCTTAGGCAAAGTGACAAACAGCGACGAAATCCGCACTCACGCGGGTCCCGTGAATATACGACAGCTACAGTTTATTGGAAAATAGCGCCGTGGACACCGAGTTTGATGAATTTACTGTTTATCAGACCCCAGATGAGACGAGACGCTAACGTCAGACTAGTTGTTAAATGAGCAGTGACGTTAAATCACCGGTTTCAGGTACCGTCTATTTCAGGGGCGTCAAACTCAACTTCCCAGAGGGCCACACTGGAAAATAAGAATCACATCAAGGGCCAGACATGTTTAGTTTATTGACATGCTTTTATTTAATCAAAAAAGTCAAATATCTTTGACTGTCTTATTGCACGTGTCATATAGTCTTCTCACTTACAGTTTGGTCGACATAAAGTCCTAAAGAAGTCAGAAAAAAGGTCCTCAGCCATCATAAAAAAAAAAACGGCCAGAAAAAGTGACAAAAACATCAGAAAAAGTGACAAAAACATCAGAAAAAGTGACAAAAACATCAGAAAAAGTGACAAAAACGTCGGAAACAGTGACGAAAACGTCGGAAAAAATGACAAAAACGTCGGAAAAAGTGACAAAAACGTCAGAAAAAGTGACGAAAACGTCAGAAAAAGTGACGAAAATGTCAGAAAAAGTGACAAAAACGTCAGAAAATGACAAAAACGTCGGAAAAAGTGACAAAAACGTCAGAAAAAGTGACAAAAACGTCGGAAAAAGTGACAAAAACGTCAGAAAAAGTGACAAAAACATCAGAAAAAGTGACAAAAACGTCGTAAAAAGTGACGAAAACGTCAGAAAAGTGACAAAAACGTCGGAAACAGTGACGAAAACGTCGGAAAAAATGACAAAAACGTCAGAAAAAGTGACAAAAACGTCAGAAAAAGTGACAAAAACGTCGGAAAAAGTGACAAAAACGTCAGAAAAAGTTACAAATCATCAAAAAATAAAAATGTTGGGCCAAAATGTATCGTGAACCGAAATTGATGATCGTAATCTGCGAGGGGCCGGATTTGGCCCGCGGGCCTCGAGTTTGACACGTGTGGTCTATTTGCTGAAATTGTGATAGACGCTGAAAAACATTCTAGAGGAAACACATGTGTACTGAAAGTTTGACTTGGCCAAATGAACATGGTTTGTGCCTTTCTGTTTAAAATAGGCAGAAATATACGACTTGTCTGTCTCCAACCTGAATCGATCTGGCGAGTCTTCTCTATCCTTCTTCCTAAATCTGCTTATGGTATCGTCGATGGTGCTGCCGATTTTGTCGCTGATCTCTCCCAATTTCTCGCTGAAGGGGAACTGCCCTTTATTCCTCTCCCAGTCGTCGTCCCACTTCCCCCGGGTGTCGCTGGAGTCGTACCGGTCGCCCGCTGGAGCCGAGGAATTCGAGTAGGTGGAGAAGGAGATGCAAGCAAGAAGAAAAGGACACGAATGGGATTAAAACACAACATTTTCTTTGTTAATTGCTCGTCCGTTTATATTGCTTAACTGAAAACTTACAGTAACGTCGGTATCCCATGCTGTCTGAGGACACCCCGATGTATTTGTCTTTGATCTTCTTTGACTTTTTTCGTTCTTCCCTAAGCCTCTCGTCGTCCTGGACAAACTCCAACATGTCCTTCACTTTATGACGCACATTCACGCCTTGGTCCTTCCCGTTCTCATCTAGAGACAGAGGTGTGGAGACACGGAAACACCGACATCAATATAATTCATGAATTGGCAACTTTTTGCGTTCACTTTGTATTGTATTCAGTCCCTCCAGAAAAACGCGATTATGCGATCGCAGAATTCAACGCATAATCAGCCAAAGTCCGCATATTTATGCGGGGGGCGCATTTTTTCAAATACGCCGCACTTTCGCCGCATAAATTGCCGATTTCCGCGCAAAATATGCGGGGTTCACATGATTTCATAATCCCCGCATTTTAGTTGTAAAAAAAGTCACATATATCTCAGCAGGAAGTTGAGAAATGTTGCGTTTCCTTCACACAAGAGCAGCCATTTTCCCCTGTTGCCATGGGAACGTTATGAAGTGACGTAATTTCACCTAGTGAGAACACGGTGTTGGGGGGGGGAATCACTTCTTTTTCTCTTTTTCATCAAACCACAGTTTTTGCAAGTTCCCGCAATTTCATCGCATAAAACTGCTTAAATATCCCGCATATTCCATCACATTTTTTAAGAAAACGTGCCGCATAATCAAGGATTTTTGCCCACAACAATCACAAAAAAACTCCGCGTTTTTCTGGAGGGACTGTCTATTGAAGCCACACACACACACACGCACACGCACACACACACACACACACACACACACACACACACACACACACACACACACACACACACACACACACACACACACACACACACAACCTCAAATACAGTCGTGGTTGGGAGGAATGAGAGCAGCTTCAGGGCGGTGTGCATGGTTTAGGGGGTTGTGGACTAAGCGGTGCTTAGGGCCGCGACTTTCATTACAGCTCACACTGAAGCTATTGTTAATCATCACTAAACAATACAATGCTGAGGTGTAGAGATCACCTAATTAAAGCAAAGTTTGTTGTTTAGCAAGTTTTCTCAAGGCGCCGACACACCAACCAGATTATCGGCCGTCTGACAGTCTGGCGAGGTCGGTGACTCGAGTCCGTTCGGTCGAGCAGTCGGACTCAATGACCAATTACCGGAAATGACGAGCGGGGTGAGCGTGACTAGAGTCTCTCAAAATCTGATGAAGATTATTTAATCTGACCTTTGTGGATCTGAAATGAAGACAGATTCAGCAACTGCACGACATATTTCTCCTTAAAATGTTCTCAGAAGCACGTTTACGGTGAACTATTTGGTAACACTTTACTTGAAGGTATCGACATAACCATGACATCACACTGTCACAGCCATGACATCACACTGTCACAGCCATGACGTGACACTGTCACAGCCATGACGTGACACTGTCATGAACGTTATAAACAAGTCATAAACGTTTATGACTTCTGTCATTAAGTGTTATTCGGTTATTGTCACGACAAGTTGACATTGTCTTGATTATGACAACTTGACATTAATCAAAGTGACATTACCAGAAGTTGTAACATTACATTTTTTGGGATGTCTGTTGTAAGAATTATTTGGTATTAAGAATAATAATGTCCTGTAGCTGGGATCGCCTCACTGTCTCTTTCTCCCCGGCTGGTGTAAGATAAGACGTGTTCAGATTTACTGGAGCAAAAGTGCTCCTGATAAACACTTGATAAACATTTGGAAACAGAATGCACCTAACGTTCAGAGACCAGAGGGGAGAAGAGAATGAAAACAATCCCAAGGCTAGCGCGCAGCTTCACTGTCCTTTCCGGAGAAAGAAAGTCTGAGTGACATCCAAACGATTGGCGGCCCAGACGCGATGACGGAAGGAGGAAGGAGGAACCTGAAGACGAATAAAACGATAGGGAAAGAAGTAGTGACAACTTGACATCATGTCATCCTGTTTTAATGTCAAATTGTCTTAATAAGGACAAGCCAAAGAAATTTAGTATCGATTGACACTTAAATGACAGAAGTCATAAACGTTTATGACTTGTTTATAGCGTTTATGACACGTATCATGGCAGTTAGCCTGAGGAGCCTCTAACGGCGCCGTAGCCCTGGCTGCTGTTGAGGCATCTGAGGCCGATACCACGTGGAAATACTCTGTAACGTCCCGTGTTATTCCTCTCAGCTGGAACTGGGCCTCGATGTGCTGAAACCACGGCCGTGGGTGGGTTGTGCTGCCAAAAGTCCGGTAACTTGATGGTGGCCGCGTAGATAGCACCGACATCAGCCGCCACAGCAACGGCATTTTCACCGCCGTCGTTGTTTGACATAATTCAGCCGTTAACCCGGAACTCGTATATCGTAACGCCTCTCCCTTAAAGGTACAGTACCTCGCTGAATGTCTCTTTCAGTCTTACGTGTGGGTCACCACAATTTAATATTTAATCCTTGTCTCCTGTATAAGTGCATTGCATTTGTTTTAATGACGGTATTGAAACTGATACCGTTGCTATTTTTAGACCCTGCCGTATACCTTATTACCGTATCACCGCCCAACCCTAATTCCGAACGAGCCGCCATTATGGTCTGGCTTTGAAATTCGGGAGAAGCCAGACCCACGTTACGCGTTCGTCACTTCCGGATAATACATATTAGCACCGCCTGCTGTTATGGAGACATATTACGTCTCGCACACGTGCAGAACATACACTCAAGTCGGCGTCTCTTCGGTGTGTTCTGAGGAACTTTTTGGACTGACTCGGGGAGACTGATCAGTCCGACTGGCTTTACTGCCGCCGGTCGGCCGTCGGGTCGGTGTGTCAGAGCCTCAAGGTACTCCTCCTCCTCCTCCTCCTCCTACGTGCAGAGCAAAAGATACAGCAGGAAAAGCCCAGTAAGGATACCTTACCTACAAAGTGGTAGCTTTCTAATGATCTCAGGTCATACAGATGTTCTCTGGCACTGGTGACAACCCTCTCCGATCCATTCCTGATTAAATGGGCCAGCAGTAGCAGCGACTAAGAAACACACACACACACACACACACAACAGAGAAAACAGTGTTAAGTCCGAACACTGGGGGGCTCGACCTGGATCCGTTATGGTAGGGGGGGGGGGGCGATATGGCAAATACATCACAATCTTTGTTTAAGGCAGGATCACGATCCATGATCTTATCAGGATTCTCTATTTTCCCTATTTAAAAAGATATTTATCAGTAGGTTTGGGTACCGAAACGCGGTGCCAATAGGGAACCGGTTCCGACAAATGCCTTAAAAACAATATCATGCAAGGGCGGTAACGCTTCGAATTTAATGAAACATCTGGCGAGACATGGAGTGTACTTAAAAGCCGAACAATGCACCGTGTTTGACAACCTACGTGACGCAGAGCCAAGCACGTCGACAGCAGCGGCTAGTGTCGGCCTCGCCGCCGGACATATAATATGTCACTTATAAAGAATAATATTACATAGTTTATTGATCACCAGGGGGAAAATTATATATATTATATTAATCGCCTGTTACTTCCTTCTTCCTAAACAGTGGTTAAGAGCATAGACTTAATATTAATGGACAGAGCATGTGTGACGTCACCCATTGGTTTGTGGAGATCTGCTATTTGCACTTTCTCATAGACTTTGGTGCTCAGGCCTTTAAGTCTCGTGTCACGATAAAGCGTGTGTGTTTGTGTGATGTTGCAACAGTTCTGTGGCAGACCTTGTAGACTCTCCGCCAGTTCTTCTTGTTATCCCTCAGCATGCGGGCCCACAGCATGTTCATCACCTCTGGGAACTGCTCATACATGAAGGTGGCTCTGATTACAGAGAAGGAAAGAGGAAAACATTGTATTTTCATGGACAACATTTTAATTTCCAATGCATGACAACCAACAATTGGATTGGTTAGTCAGTTTACAGGCTTTGATAAAAGAATCCCTCAACTATGGAGCCCCATGAACTAAAATTAGAAGCATTAAAGGATCTACAGGTTCATTTAGGACACTCAACTTCACTACGGGCCACACTGGAAACTAAGAATCACATCCAGGGCCAGACATGTCAAGTTTATTCACACGCTTTTATTTAATCGAAAAAGTCAAGGATCTTTTACTGGATTATTGCGTGTCTCATATAGCCTTCTCACTTACGGTTTGGTCGACATGAAGCCCCCACAAAAGTAACTTAGCCATCAAAGAAAAAAGCGACAAAAGGGTCGAAAAAAACACTAGAAAAGGCCCCAAAAACGTCGGAAAAAAAGGAGGCAAAAATGTCGAAAAAAAGTGTTAAAAATGTCGAAAAAAAAGTGTTAAAAATGTCGAAGAAAGAGGCAAAAATGTCGAAAAAAAGAGGCAAAAATTTCGAAAAAAGAGGCAACAATGTCGGAAAAAAGAGGCAAAAATGTCGGAAAAAAAGAGGCAAAAATGTCGGGAAAAAAGAGGCAAAAAATTCGGAAAAAGAGGCAACAATGTCGGAAAAAAGAGGCAAAAATGTCGGAAAAAAAGAGGCAAAAATGTCGGGAAAAAAGAGGCAAAAAATTCGGAAAAAAAGGAGGCAAAAATGTCGAAAAAAAGAGGTAAAAACGTCGAAAAAAGAGGCAAAAATGTCGAAAAAAGAGGCAAAAATGTCGAAAAAAAGGAGGCAAAAATGTCGAAAAAAAGAGGCAAAAATGTCGAAAAAAAGGAGGAATAAAATGTCGAAAAAAAAGGGGCAAAAATGTGGAAAAAAAGGAGGTATAAAATGTTGAAAAAAAAGAGGCAAAAACGTCGGGAAAAAAAGAGGCAAAAATGTTGAAAAAAAGAGGCAAAATGTCGAAAAAAAGGAGTCAAAAATGTCGAAGAAAAGAGGCAAAAATGTCGGAAAAAAAGAGGCAAAAATGTCAAAAAAAAGGAGGCAAAAATGTCGAAAAAAAGTGGCAAAAACATCGGAAGAAGCAACAAAAAATTGAAAAAGCTACAAAAACTAGACGGGCCAAAATTTATTGTGAACCTAAATTGATATGCGGGCCGGATTATAATCTACGAGGGGCCGGATTTGGCCCGCGGGCCTCGAGTTTGACACATGTGAATTAGGACATTTGTGTGTGTGTGTGTGTGTGTGTGTGTGTGTGTGTGTGTGTGTGTGTGTGTGTGTGTGTGTGTGTGTGTGTGTGTGTGTGTGTGTGTGTGTGTGTGTATCCACTGCATCCTAAGAACAAGGATTGCAAATCAGACCAATACAAGTCTAAAAGTTGACATGTATTAATATGAAAGAAGCGCTACCACTGGTTAACATTTCATTATTAGATATGATTAATATGTCCTTATTAACAGGTTATGTACCACAGTCATTTAAAGTAGCTGTGATTAAACCTATTCTGAAAAAACCCACCCTCGATCCTGAGGTCTTGGCTAACTATAGACCAATATCTAATCTTCCCTTCCTCTCCAAAATCCTTGAGAAGGTAGTTGCTAATCAGTTATGTGATTTCCTACATAGCAATAGTGTATTTGAGGACTTTCAGTCAGGATTTAGAAAGCATCATAGCACAGAGACGGCACTGGTGAAAATTACTAACGACCTTCTAATTGCTTCAGACAAAGGACTTGTTTCCATACTTGTCTTACTAGATCTTAGTGCTGCCTTTGACACTATTGACCATACCATCCTGTTACAGAGACTGGAACACTTAGTTGGTATTACAGGAATCGCACTGAGCTGGTTTAAGTCCTATTTCTCTGATCGATCTCAATTTGTTAATGTTAATGACAAATCCTCCAAGTACGCTAAAGTTAACCATGGCGTTCCACAAGGCTCAGTGCTTGGACCAATTCTATTCTCCTTATATATGCTTCCTCTAGGTAATATTATTAGGAAACACTCAATAAACTTTCACTGTTATGCAGATGACACCCAATTATACTTATCAATCAAACCAGATGAAATCAGTCAATTAGCTAAACTTCAAGCATGTATTACAGATATAAAATCATGGATGACCTACAACTTTCTGATGCTAAACTCAAGCAAAACTGAGGTGATTGTGCTGGGTACTAAACACCTCCGATCCTCAATATCCAAAGATATAGCTACCTTGGACGGTATTGCCCTGGCCTCCAGCACTACTGTCAGAAATCTAGGAGTTATTTTTGACCAGGATATATCCTTTAATGCCCACTTAAAACAAACCTCAAGAACAGCCTTTTTTCATCTTCGTAACATTGCCAAAATAAGGAACATCCTGTCTCAGAATGATGCTGAAAAACTTGTCCATGCCTTCGTTACTTCCAGGCTGGACTATTGTAATTCCTTACTATCAGGATGCTCAAACAAGTCACTTAAGACTCTCCAGCTGATCCAGAATGCTGCAGCTCGTGTACTGACAAGAACTAAGAAAAGAGATCATATTACTCCCGTATTAACTTCTCTGCATTGGCTCCCTGTAAAATCCAGGATTGAATTTAAAATCCTCCTCCTGACCTACAAAGCTCTAAATGGTCAAGCACCATCGTATCTCAAAGAGCTCATAGTACCTTACTGTCCCACTAGAGCACTGCGCTCCCAGAATGCTGAGTTACTTGTGGTTCCTAGAGTCTCTAAAAGTAGAATGGGAGCCAGAGCCTTCAGCTATCAGGCTCCTCTCCTGTGGAACCAGCTCCCAGTCTGGGTCCGGGAGGCAGATACTGTCACCACATTTAAGAGTAAACTTAAAACTCTCCTCTTTGATAAAGCTTATAGTTAGGGAGTGAGGAGTTGTAGTATCTGCCAAGCCCGGCCCACCTGCTTCTCTGTCCTAGAAATGCTTGTTACTAACCTAGCTCTGGGGAGCTTGCTCCCCGGAGTCTTTCTGTTTCTTTTTCACCCAGGATGAAATCCTGGGATTAGGATGGCACCAAAATCTTGGTTCCAGCTGTTGCCGTGGTTCTGCTGAGAAATACCCTGCTATGCCGTGCTGCTCCTTGCACTACTACACCCACTTTTTCTAAACACTGTTTATTTACTATACTGTGATGCACCCCAACGGCCAGCAGACACCTCCTACCAAGAGCCTGGGTCTGTCTGAGGTTTCTTCCTAAAAGGGAGTTTTTCCTTGCCACTGTTGCACTAGTGCTTGCTCTTGGGGGGACTTGTTGGGTTTTTTGTAAATTATAGAGTGTGGTCTAGACCTACTCTATCTGTAAAGTGTCTTGAGATAACTCCTGTTATGATTTGATACTATAAATAAAATTGAATTGAATTGAATTGAATTGAATTGAATTGAATTGAATTGAATTGAATTGAATTGAATGTTACTTTGCATGCAACTAGACAACAACACACATTTAGAGAAGGTTCCGGTCAGTAATTTACTGCTGCTGTAACGTCTGAATTAATGAAGGAAAAAAACGTGCCAAGGCAGAAAGGGAGTCTGTAAAAACACCTAAAGGTCAGGACTGCACCGATGCATCGGCTGTGTTAATTGGTCTGACTCATACAACAGTTAGCCGACCCAGCTTTAAAAAAAAAAAAAAAATGTTCCTGTGACATTTTAAGTGTGAACGATCACCTGAAAGCTAATAAAAAAACGGAGAAATGAGCCAAAGGCCGAGAGAGCACAGACCGACAGACAGAGAGAGATATTTGTGCATTGCATTACATTAATGGTTTTGATTAATTAATTGATCTTCGTGGTAAATTTCACATTATCTTTTGCTCTCTTTTAAGGCCGGCTGCACACTGGCTGCGTGACCTTTCTGTTGCGTGGCGGCTGCGTGGCGTTTTCTATGTCTTTTCACACCAGAAACGTGTCTGACGCGCCGCTGCTGCTGCTGCTGCTGCTGCTGCTGCTGCTGCTGCTGCTGCTGCTGCTGCTGCTGCTCGCCTTGTCTGGACACGTGGATGTTTCCCATTGATAAAATGAAATAATAGGAGGAAAAGGAGGAATAAAATGTCGAAAAAGAAAGAGGCAAAAATGTCAGAAAAAAGGAGGAATAAAATGTTGAAAAAAAGGCAAAAACGTCGGGGGAAAAAAGAGGCAAAAATGTTGAAAAAAAGAGGCAAAAATGTTGAAAAAAAGAGGCAAAAATGTCGGAAAAAAAGGAGGCAAAAATGTTGAAAAAAAGAGGCAAAAATGTCGAAAAAAAGAGGCAAAAATGTCGGAAAAAAGGAGGCAAAAATGTCGGAAAAAAAGAGTCAAAAATGTCGAAGAAAAGAGGAAAAAATGTCGGAAAAAAGAGGCAAAAATGTCGGAAAAAAAGAGGCAAAAATGTCGGAAAAAAAGAGGCAAAAATGTCGGAAAAAAAGGAGGCAAAAATGTTGAAAAAAAGAGGCAAAATGTCGAAAAAAAGGAGTCAAAAATGTCGAAAAAAAGAGGCAAAAATGTCGGAAAAAAGGAGTCAAAAATGTCGAAGAAAAGAGGCAAAAATGTCGGAAAAAAAGAGGCAAAAATGTCGAAAAAAAAGAGGCAAAAATGTCAAAAAAAAGAGGCAAAAATGTCGGAAAAAAGGAGGAATAAAATGTCGAAAAAAGGAGGAATAAATTGTCGGAAAAAAGGAGGAATAAAATGCCGGAAAAAAGAGAGGCAAAAATGTTTCCCATTGATAAAATGAAATAATAGCGTGTTCTTCAATAATAATTCTGATCTGATTACAACAAAGACAACGGCGGCAGTATTGACGACAAAATATGCTCCAGAATATTTGGTTCTGTATTGACAGGTGACTGCTGAAAATAATAATAATTATTTTTTTAATGACATTTATATCTGCATTTATGTCAAAACCTAAAGATTTCAAACATCAACATGTCATTTATTAATATGTATTTGTGTCAAAATGACATATAAACATCTTTTCGTATTACGCTTCTATTCGGTTCAGTCTGTTCTATTTTTAGCATGCACGTGTTTAGGCGCGGCTCGAGCAGCCGGCAGTGTGCACGCTCTAACCTGTTAACATGGCAGCCGAAATAAAAACGGACACGCCACGCAGCTGACATGCTCACGCCACGCAGGCAGCGTGCAGCCGGCCTAAGGCTAAACAGTGTGCAAACAATTAGCCGAACTTCTTGAATGGTATGTAATGGTAAGTATGACGGTTTCAGTTCAGAGCAGTGGTCAGTAAATGTTTATTTTTTTTAGGCTACTTAAACGTGATTTATGCTTCACGCTTTGGAGGTGGCGCGCGCCGTCGTGACGTCAAAATGATGTAATTTCCTGCCAGACCAGAGGTCTTTTTCAGAGGTGCGCGACAAAGCAGAAACAGGAAGCATGGACGAGCTCCTGGGCGACATGATGCCAGGACTCCCTGAGCGACCACAAGTCTCTCTGAGAAACTTACCGGGTTAAGAGGAGTTATTTTATGGTGAATGAAAGGCTCGGTCCCACCAAGTAGCTCATCCAATCAGATCGCAGCATTCACGTCAACGCTGCTGCCAGTTCTGACCTTGTTTACCTTTTTCTTCTTCTTCTAGTCCATAGAAAGAGCGACGTCTGTAGTCTTTCCTCCTTAGCGCCACCTCTGTTCAGGAGAAGACTGCAACTAGTGTCGCGACCACCAGCGCGAGTATAAACAGTCACGCCGATCCCGTGACGTCACGATGTCGTGCACCACTTTGGGAGCGGGCGGTATAATTCAGCCCTTACGCATTCAGTCGGTCCACGACCGCCTGCATCGCTTTTTCTCACCGTTTCATTCCAGCGCCGGTGTTTCTTTTTTTTTTACAAATAATGTGTTTCACTTCATCACAGGAAGCTGCTGCTCACTCTCAGCATCAGTAAATCTGTGATCGACTTTGCGGTCTGTTTTCAGTTATACTGGATTTACACCTTAGGTGTGGGAGACCTGGGTTCGATTCCCACCACGATCCATCAACCAATGTGTCCCTGAGCAAGACACTTAACCCCTATTTGCTCCAGAGGCGTGTGACCTCTGATATATAGCAATTGTAAGTCGCTTTGGATAAAAGCGTCGGCTAAATGACATGTAATGTAATGTAATTTATAAATTCTGCTGTTGTGGAACAGACCCCGGGACTCTGTGGTGCCTTCAGGTACCTCGCTAATGCTGGAAAATGTCTGCTCATTTCTTATAATGAGATTTATCTGTTTACCTGGCTCAAAAAACAAACAAATGAAAATTCTACACATCGGTATGGGTTGAGAAATTTGCAATCGGTGCATCCCAGGACTTTCTGAAATTCCTCTCTCTGTCTGAATACGGATTTCAGCAGTTTGAATGAATGCTGCACGTGTTGTAGCAGCTGTGAGGCTTGTGTTTTAGTACTGCCCACAGTGTTTTCTGGCCGGCAGAAACATAACACCTTGAAAAACAGGGACTTTGTGTGCCGAGCCAAAAAAAAACTAAACTTAAAGTAGTCAAAATGGAGGAGTTTCCTGAAGTCGAAAAAGGGCTTTAAAAGAAAAAAACCTTGCTATGGTTAAATGTTATGTACAAATAACCTCAGCGCTGCTTCCCAGCAGGACATATTGTACAACACTACGCATTGTCCTTACCTGGAGATTTCACTCATCAGCTGTCCTGATGGTCCCCATGGGTCGTCATTGGTGGCCTCTCTGACTTTAGACTCCACCTCTGAGTAGTTCATCACCACGTTGGTTCTACAGAGTAACACAAACACACTTTCATTAATCGTGTCTATGTGCAGTCCCTCCAGAAAAACGCGGAGTTTTTTTGTGATTGTTGCGGGGCAAAAATCCTTGATTATGCGGCACGTTTTCTTAAAAAATGCGATGGAATATGCGGGATATTTATGCCATTTTATGCGATGAAAATGCGGGAACTTGCAAAAATTGCGGGAACTTGCAAAAATTGCGGGAACTTGCAAAAATTGCGGGAACTTGCAAAAACTGCGGTTTGATGAAAAAGAGAAAACAAAGTGATTCCCCCCCAACACCGTGTTCTCAGTAGGTGAAATTACGTCACTTCATACCGTTCCCATGGCAACAGGGGAAAATGGCTGCTCTCGTGTGAAGTAAACGCAACATTTTTCAACTTTCTGCTGAGATATGTGACTTTTTTGCAACGAAAATGCGGGGATTATGAAATCATGCAAGCCCCGCATATTTTGCACGGAAATCGGCAATTTATGCGGCGAAAGTACGGCGTATTTGAAAAAAATGCAGCCCCCCGCATTAATATGTAGACTTTGGCTGATTATGCATTGAATTCTGCGATCGCATAATCGCGTTTTCTGGAGGGAGTGTTATGTGGACAATTACATGACATCTGGCATTTCAGTTCAAAATATGTGGCCTGCAAGAAAAAACCAACAACATGGATGAAAATAGATTTACGGTACTCTTATTACAGACATGCCCACACCCTTTTAGTGGCTATAAGGACAAAGGGATAGGGAGTGCTTGTGTGGGAGTGCTTCTGTGTGTGTGTGTGTGTGTGTGTGTGTGTGTGTGTGTGTGTGTGTGTGTGTGTGTGTGCTCTGAATCTAACCGTTAAGCTTGTTAAAACCAAAAACAAGTGACTAAACAAGCTAATGCACCAGTGTTAAACCCATAAATGAGACCTTAAAAAGGAAAGGAAGGAAGGAAGCAGGGATGTGCTCACAGTGGGTGAGCTGAGCTGTTGCTTGTTGACATTCTAAGAACTAGAAAATGTAACCAGAAAAGAAAAAAGGGAACTCAAATGAGAAGAAAAACCAACGCTACAAATGGTGGCTCTCTGATGATAATCTCAGGTAAATAGAGAGCTTGTTTTCTAAATCGTGTACTCAACAAGGTTGGCAGGTTTGACAACCTGTTCCCATATTCAGAATCCTGATTACACAACACACTAAGCACTGGCCTATATCTATTCAATAAGACTACATAAACCAGTCCCTCCAGAAAAACGCCATTATGGGATCGCATAATTCAATCACTTTTTTTTCTCTTTTTCATCAAACCGCAGTTTCTGCAAGTTCCCGCAATTTCATCGCGTAAAATTGCATAAATATCCCGCATATTCCATCGCATTTTTTAAGAAAACGTGCAACATAATCAAGGATTTTTGCCCGCAACAATCACAAAAACTCTGCGTTTTTCTGGAGGGACTGGTAAACAATATGTCCTCAAATATGCTGTCACAACCAACTTAGCGTAACACAGGAAACAAATGTCCATTCTGTGTAGGAGGTAGGCGGCCTATGCAATGAGGGTGTTAAGAAGAACAAAGGGTTTTCTAGGCAGAGAACATTACTGCTTCATTCTTGTCTGTTTACATCAACTATTTTATTATGCTTGGCCAGGGCACCTTTGTAAGATGGGACTATTTTGGGGGGAAATACAGCATCTTAATCCAAATAATTAAGTGAGCCCTGTCACAGCTTTAAGGCTGATTTATACTTCTGCGTAAACTCTACGCCGTTGCTACGTATGCAGGTACGTGAAGACGCAAACCTACGCCGTAGCCTGACGTGCACCTCTGTAACTACACGTCTCTCGGCCGTGGCTTGGTAGCGTTACATTTCCCCCCCCGACTCATTTCCTGGTTCTCCTTCTCCATAAACAACATGAAATCAAGGAGAGGGTTAACTTTTCCTGCTACAGATTTCCCACCGTGGTCAGAAAGAACAGAGGAGACACTTTGCGATTCTCTCACTGACTCTAGAGTCGCTACTCGCTCTGAAGATAACCACAGTCACTCGCTCTACAACACACACACATGCTGGCCTGACGCACACACCAGCGCACAAGTACATCAGGCCACTTACGTAGGCTACGGCGAAAGCTGTGCGTGGAGCCTCCGCACAACCATAAAACAGCCTTTAGCCATAACATGGTGAAGCTAAACATTCCCTCCCTCAGTACAGCCACATCAGCAACAAAATGTGCAGGGCCTGAAAGAGCAGCATTGAAATGATGGGTGGAGATACACCCGCTCTGTGGTTATGGAGAAAGGCTGTATTACTACTACTGCAAGCTGCAGGGTATGGTTACCACTCTGACAACATACTCTCTTTATAAAATTCAGTCTATGCCGACTAAATTATTTGAGAATGACCATGCCAGGTGCAGATGGACCATGGGTTACGACGGAGATCCTAGACAGAAATCAAGCCTTATCCTGTATCAAACCGAATAATGATGGCAATGTTCCTCCTATTACACTCACCTCAATCCTGGACAAGACTTATCTGTGTTACGAAAGTGTCCATTATGTTTTAGTTCAGGTTTTATTTAATTTTGAGGAGTCTTTTTGATTACTTTGTGTGCCACGTTACTGCATGTATCCTGGGTCTCTCTAGCTATGAATGTTACTGATACTGCACAAAGCCTCATGTTTGCATGGATGACAGACAAAACACAAGAGGATATGATGTAGAAATGCACAATCTTATCTCTTCCTAGTGGTGGCCCCTGTGCTAGATACCAGTTAGATAAAACGGAAGTTGTGATACGCTGACTTTGAAACACTATCACGCAGATTTCCGTTAGACTGCTAAAGTGCAATATGTCAAAAAAGTTGCCTTGCTGTCAGTTACTCATTAACCCAATTGTCCTTCATATATCAAATAGCCTACACGTTGCTTTCATCCATTGAAAGATCTATCTGAAATGGGACAATTTGCTTGCATGTCCTTCCTCAGAAAAAACCTCACCTTAATCATACAACAGGAAATGTTGCATCATGCCACACCGTTGAACAGTGTGAATGACTTACAGCTTGGTGAAACTTTATCATTTATAATCTGTGAATGTCACAAAACACAAGCTCTTTCACCCTTGATTTCAAAGAAAACAGGAGGAAAATGAACATGGAAACTCCCATCTCTTTAATCTTTAAAACGTGCACCTTTCCTGCTCTCTCTCGGTCTCGGTCTCTGTCTCGGTCTGGCCCCTCCCTGTCTCTCTCTCATGAAAGTAACCCATGTTACAGGAGGTCACGCTCCAGGGACACAAGTGCCTTCAGCAGGAACGTCTTCTTGGATGGACTTAAGAACACTCTATTGTGTGGGTCTGCAAAATTAGCCATTATGCCGAGGGAGGAACAATTGTGCAATAACCTAGGCTATAGCCCTACAGTACAGTAGAAAGCATGCAAAAAGTAAACCGAAGTCCTAAGCAGAACAAAAGATGATCCCTAAGGTGTTGCCTAAATTGAGTGCTGGTTGGTACTTCTGGGTACTAAATTACTGCTGCTGGCCATGCTGGCTTGGACTGACTGCACAAGCACCAGCGACTCAGTGTAGCCTACATACTATATATGATCCACTCACTTTCTTCACATCTTGCCTGTCAAACTCCATCTTAATTCCAATCAAAACCTGGTAGAAAGGTAATCAGTAACTAATGCGTCAAGTTGAACTTTAATCATCAAATCCTTGAACTTAAGCAAGCTGGACATCCACCAACAAGTTGCAAAACACTGCTGGATTACTGGTCACTGATTAATACGTGCTCTGTTTCAGCACTGCTGTGTATCTTGTTCTACTTTCCATAAAATCATCTCTCAATGCAAATCAAACCAGCTATGAGGCTAACTGACATAAAACCATGCCAATCTGTAGGTATGGTGAAGGGTATGTGATGATGTGGGGGCCAAGGGAACTTTATCAGGATGCATAGTATCCTGGATCCATGAAATAACTGGTTGCCTGCCTCTATGGGAATTTAGCATAGGGGTGTGTATACTTATGCCCTCTGTATTTTAAGGAAGAACATTTATTTATTTATTGACGACACATTATTCATTCACAAAGAAAATTGGTGTCCTTAAAGGTTGGATTTTTCCTAATTTTTTTTGCAATTAAGGCATTAAGATCAATTTCCAAAAGGTGATTTTTTTTATTCCTCTTTTTAGTTCATAAACGTATGAGCACCGCTGTATATCTTACTGTATTATGAGGACACCTGCGATCTTAGTTCATGTTGTCTGACAAACAAGCGCTCTAGGGAGTAGCTAGCATAACAAATATAACAATTTGCCTGCGAAGAAACACGTTAGGTTAATCCAGCCATGGGGTGCAATTTAACTGACTTAATTTACTGTAGTTTACGTTAGCTACAATTGTCATAACAACCATAGCGGATAGCAAAACATCTAGCTAGCTAGCTAGCTAGCTACACTCAATCAATGTAGCTTTCAAAATATGTCCAGACAGTGGTAGCTAGCCAAGCAACGTGTTACCGTACAACATGTAACGTTCACGTAAATAAACATCCCCCGCTGATTATTCTGCCCAGGAGCTGTCAAACTAGCTTAGCTGGCTAGCCTGGAAAGCTAGCTAGCTACCCACCCATAGATATATATGGCTACCTAGCGAGCAAGCTAAATAATAAGCTAGCTTGTCAGCTAGGTGAGTTAGCTTGCACTGTCGGAGAAAACGCACAAACAACAAGCTAAAGTGATCTCATAACAGTGTAAATATTATCCCAGACTAACTGAAAGACGTGGCAAACTTAATGTGAGAAAAAAGGGGAACTTATACTACGGACAAATAGTATTTGTCAAAGCTAGCTAGCTAGTAGCATCCAGGCTAGCTATCTTGTTCGGGTGACGTGACGTCAAAGTTTTGAGTACGTGTCTCTTTCAAACAGGTAAACTACAGGCACAAAAACACGACGTTAGAGCAGAAACTTACGCTTTGTCAACCAACTCCCTAACCTTCCACATGTTCAGCATCTTGGCTCCGTGATAATGGGCTTTGTGCCTGGACTCCACACGAACACCGTACCTAACCCGTAAACTCTGGAAAGTTAACTCTCCTTAACCTCTCTTTCAAGACAGGAGGCGCAAACGCACCACCAGCCAGACAGACAGGAAAGGTTACTACGGGAAATGCCCCTGCAACGTCATCACGTAACGTCATCAACATTGCGTAAAGCACCATTGGAGTTGTAGTTTCTAGTTAGCTAGTGTTAAGCACCTCAATTGATACTGCAAGTACATTAACATTTTAAGATTTTTTTTAAATGTTTTTGTCGATTTTTTTCCCAGTTTTTTGATTGCAGCTTTTTCCAATAATGTTGTATTTTTTTTTTCTCAAATGCTATAAAATTAAATAAAACACCCATGAAAGTAGTGAACACACCACCAGCCAGCCAGACAGGAAAGGTTACTACGGGAAATGCCCCTGTAACGTCATCAACATTGCATAAAGCACCATTGGAGTTGGAGTTTCTAGTTAGCTAGCCAGTCCCTCGAGAAAAACGCGATTATGGGATCGTAGAATTCAACGCATAATCAGCCAAAGTCCGCATATTTATTTTTTAAAATACGCCGCACTTTCGCCGCATAAATTGCCGATTTCCACGCAATATATGCAGGGCTTGCATGATTTCATAATCCCCGCATTGTCCTTGCAAAAAAGTCACATTTATCTCAGCAGAAAGTAAATAAATGTTGCGTTTATGGTGCGTTCTTGTTGCCTCGCAACTCGTATTTTACGAGGTCAAAGTCGTAAACACGCCCCCTGACCTCGTATTTGCGAGTTTGGAACTCGTACATCCACCGAGGTACCCGAGCTGAAAATCCAACATGGCTGCCCCCTGTATCGACAGTTGTAAAAGCTGTAGTAACATAGTTATAAGCACTTCTGTGTTATTTGTGTACACGCAGCGCTGTCTTCTATCTGTGTTGTCACGCGGTTTGTATGCACAAAAAAACAGCGTATACGTTGTTTAAACTGGCGTTGCTGACAACGGCTAACCTGGCTAGAGCTAATGAAAACAATGAAAATCCGACTTGCAAAAAGAACGCATTCAACTCGTGTGTGACGTCATTCCCAGTTGCGACCTCCGACTTCCGAGGCAAAAAGAACACGGCATTACTTCACACAACAGCAGCCATTTCCTCCTCTTGCCATGGGAACGTTATGAAGTGATGTAATTTCGCCTAGTGAGAACACGGTGTTGGGGGGGAATCCTTTTCATCAAACGGCAGTTTTTGCAAGTTCCCGCAATTTCATCGCATAAAATTGCATAAATATCCCGCATATTCCATCACATTTTTTAAGAAAACGTGCCGCATAATCATCGATTTTTGCCCGCAACAATCACAAAAACACCCTTGTGTTGTCTTCTCCCGTCGTTTTTTCAACCTTTTGTTGTTCTTTCTTTACACTTGTCACTCATCCTATTTTGAGTTTTTTTTGACAATTTTTTAAAAATGCTTTTAGCGATTTTTCCCCCAGTTTTTTTGATTGCAGCTTTTTCCAATAATGTTGTCATTTTTTTTCTCAAATGTTATAAAATTAAATAAAACACCCAAATTCACTGAAAGTAGTGAACTGATCCTTTATTTTACCTGTGAAGAGTAACGGTTGTATGGAACCATCCACGTTAGTTACGTGAGAAAAATGGGTCAAATTTGACCCGAGGACAACGGGAGGGTTAAGCACCGCAATTGATACTGCAAGTATAAGTATAAGTATAAGTATAAGTGGATATCGAAAACGCTCCCAACTTGGTACACACTTTAAAAACAATTATGGAGGAGATAAATAGAAGGAAAAAAAACTGTTAAAATACAAAAATAGTGAGATCAAACTTTATTTCTCTAGCAATTCAATTTTATTTATAGTATCAAATCATAACAAGAGTTATTTCAAGACACTTTACAGATAGAGTAGGTCTAGACCACACTCTATAATTTACAAAGACCCAACAATTCTAGTAATTCCCCCAAGAGCAAACATTTAGTGCAACAGTGGCGAGGAAAAGCTCCCTTTTAGGGAAAAACCTGGGACAGACCCAGGCTCTTGGTAGGTGGTGTCGGACGGAGCCGGTTGGGGGTGTGATGAACAGTGACAATAATAATAATATGATGAACAGTGGCAATAACAGTCACAGTAAAGATAATGGATCAGTGACTAGAAATAGTAGAAATAGCACAGATCAAACTGTTTTTTTATTTCAGAAGACGCCCTGCAATCACATCAAGGATCTATAAGGGTCGGCTGGATTAGGAAAAACAGCATTGTACATTTTAATGATTAAAAAAGTAAAATATCCTAAGAGCCCATGATGACATAATCTTACCCAGGGGCGATTCTAGGATCCGACCTGTAGGGGGGCTCAGCCCCTAATGAGAATGTGACACAGATACAGTGCCATGCAAAAGTGTTATCTCTGATTCATATGTTAATCATTTAATAACCATAATATATACAGACTTACCGATTTTTGCGGCTGAAAGCTAAGATGTTAGCGGTCATGAGGGTCTCTTTGGTGTCTTTCTAGACTTTATAGGACTTTGTCTATCCAGCCTGGCACTTGTGCCATTTTTCGGAGTTGTTGAGCAATAAATCCAAACTCTTACATCCAAGATTGATACACTTTATGTCCGTAATTTATGATTGTTCGGCCGTTTTCCCCGTTTCGATCATGGGTTTCGATCGGCACTAGTTCTATTTCCGGTTTCCCATAATGCATTGGGCTATAAATAAAAAATAAAACTTTCCGTGACGGGGTTACAGGTGCATAGCATCGGCAACAGCGACACAGGATATAAAACCTGTTTTTTTTAACCTGCTTGTTTGCCGTCTGTCACTAACAGACAAGTACGCAAACTCTAACTTGAAGCACTAAAATGGATTTTTATAATTATAATTTTTTAGGGGGGCTGAGATGCTTGAGCCCCCCCAAAAAGTGTCTAAAATCGGCACTGATCTTACTGTAATATAAATGCCATGGGCCCTTTGGGAAAAGTACTCCAGCAGCATTAGCCTACCCGAGGTAGTCAATAAGTGGTTGTATATCTTCATACGTAGGTATTGTGGTTTCTATGCATGTTGGTGATGCAAGTGACCGTTTATCCTTTTGAGTATGACTGATATTCAATATTGTCTTCTTGCATGTATATTGATTTCAGTGTAACAAGTAATTGCATTATAGAAATGCCAAAAGATTAAGATTTAAGGTCGTTTCAAAATGGTATAATGACATTACATAGTTTAGTAGTCTATCAGAGAGCACAGACAAGTTTAAAGATGCCATATTATGCTCATCTTCAGGTCCATAATTGTATTTTGATGTTGTACCAGAATATGTTTACATGGTTTAATATATTTTTGTTGTACAGCACATCTCTCTCTCACTGCTGCAGCTCCTCTTTTCACCTTGTGTTCAGGTCTCTGTTTTAGCTACAGAGTGAATCATCTTTCCTTCTGTACTATCTTTGATTCCACTCTGCACATGCTCAGTAGCTCAGATGGTAGATCGTGTCAGTTAGCTCCACAGACAGTAAAAGAAAGGTTGTTTCTCCAACTTTGGTCAGTTACAAGGCAGGATTAGCTGGGAGACTTCTTCTAATGGCGCTTTTCCATGGTACCTGCTCGACTCTACTCGACTCTACTCGCCTTTTTTGGTTTTCCATTACGAAAAAAAGTCCCTGGTACCTGCTAACAGGTACTTTTTTTAGTACCACCTCCGTCGAGGTTCAAAGCGAGCTGAGGCGAGCTGAGGCAAAAGGTGACGTGAAAGCAACAGACGGGGGTGTCCTGAACAAACTCGCCATTTTTAAATAGTTTAGCCAGCTGTGTTTGTTTTTGCTGCCTCCTGCTTCATTTGAAACAAAATGTGTGGAGCCAGAAGACACATTTTGTTTCCACAAACAACAACAGAAAGAACAGGGGAGACACTAGATCGCTACTCGCTCCGGAGCTAATCGCCGTCCCTCTCTCACTTCATCCTCGCTCTAAAACACACTCCCCACACACAAACACACACATGCCGGCTCCACGCACAGACCAGCACACAAGTATAAACATCAGGCCACTTACATAGCTAGGCTACGGCGAAAGCTCTGCGTGGAGCCTCCGCACAACCGTAAAAAGGTCTGGGTCACGGCAGTTTACTGCGGCGCCGCTATGACGACCAGCCACACTGAGGCGGTACGAAAACGGACGCACAGTGCGTCGAGTCGAGGCGAGTTGAGCAGGTACCATGTAATGGAAAAACGCCATAAACGAGGGTGCACATGTAAGTACTTCTTTTGTAGATTATGGTGAACTTGTGTGTGTTGTAGCAGTGCTTTGCCATTGAGAACGAGGTAGCATGCTAACGCTAGCATGCTAACGCTAGCATGCTAACGGTTGTGGTTAACCAGCTCGCCTCGGCTACTGACGTAGAAAGCCGTGCAGATTCTGAACAGCTCACCCGGAGACTGAAGGCAGGATTTTTTCAAAGTTTGTATGCGTGTGGAAGCACCAGAGACACAAAATAACACCCCAAATCCCAGAAAAAGTGTTTTTTTTCATAATATGGGCACTTTAAGTTTCAAAGTGTCCCATTTTCTATGAAAACAAGAACAAAACAATGTAAGGGATCCTTATCAGAAATGTGTGTTATGTGTTTATATATATATATATATATATATAAATCTAGCCATTGGTTGGGATAAAGTATCAAGAACAGACCATTTGTAATGTTGTATCCTCAGTATTTGTTTCCATTTTAAGGGACATTCTTTGGCGTTTACTAGACGCTGCTAACTGTTCTCCATTGTAAAACCTGCTGTTATTTTTGTTTTTTTCTGTCCAAATGTGTCCCAGCTTCCTTAAAACTGGAGCCTACATTCTCATCAGCAGGTCACCATCCTGTGTGTTCTTCATCCCTCCTCATCTGGCATTCAGGCATGCTACAATGACCCAGTGATGCTGTGTGACAGGCCAGGCAGGGCACTGGCTGTTTGTGTCAATCCAGATCAATCACTCCCTCTTCTGGACGGACAACGCCATCAACGCGCACAAAGGTCACGGGGTGTACTCAAGCCAGGCATGATGTGGTGAGCAGGGAGGTCAGTGAAGCAAGTGAACACCCTTGACTGCATCACCTTAAATAGAGCATTCGGTTTATGAGTTAGAAAAGCTGTCAGTAGTCATTTCTTGCACCTTGGAATATTTTTTGGGATTCTCCTGTGACTGGGCGTATACAAAAAGTATTAAGACTGTTTGTCGTATCGTATTGATTGATATTCCAGTGGGCTTGATAAAAACCTCAGATGCCCTGCATCCGACAGGGTCTCTATTCTCTAATGATACGTGTAAATATGGCCCATGGCTTACACTTCTATAGGAGAGCAGGAAGAAACAACACAATAGCCAAAATACAACCCATTTGAGAAAAAAAACAACAAGAAACAGCACTTAACAGCCCAGAATGCACTGCACCCGAGGGAGCAACCTCAATTACTGTTACACGTCCGAAGAGGAGAACTCCAGGAGAAGTGATTGCTGAGATGGAAATGGCTGTGTGTGTGTGTTGTGTGTGTGTGTGTGTGTGTGTGTGTGTGTTTGCGCATGTGTGAGTGTGTGGCTTGGAGGAGGATGGATAGAAAGGCACTCAGTAAAAAGATCTTTCAGAAACACTTTGCCTCAGTGACGTTGACGCAAGCTGTTGATTGACATGCACTTCTCGACAGAAACCAGAGCTATCAACCTATCTGCCACGCATTAAAAATGGCACGGTCTTCAGGGAGGGGCTTAAGTGGTAAATGATGTCGCTCAAGACACTCTCTGTCAACAATGTGTGTGTGTGTTTGTGAGTGTGTGAGTGCTGAGGATGGCAAAGTATTCAATCAAAGCTGTGATTGAAAAACCCTTGTGTCCTTAAAGATCAGAATTCTGTACACTGATGTATAGGGTGTGTGTGTGTGTGTGTGTGTGTGTGTGTGTGTGTGTGTGTGTGTTTTAAATACAGTATGGTATTTCTCTGCAGTCTAAGGGAGAAAAAAACAGAGCTGGCAGAAGGCTTAATTGCAGAAATCTGACCTTAAACTATATTTATGCAGTTAAATTGTGCTGTCAAAGCAAACTTTGGATTATTATAATTTTTTTGGACAGTTTTAATTTTCAGAAAGAAAGAGGCAAAAACATTCTCTGTAAGAAATCTTGTAGGCCCACATTCTTCAGCCTTTCTTTGATATATTTCATATTTTATAACCACGTTCCATTCATCATCAATTCGGTCTACTGAGACCAAGGTTGTCACTAACAACTTTGGAGTTGAAGGAGATGAAAAAGTAAGCCAGATAAATATAATGTAACAGTAGCACAAGCAGCACTAGGGGGCACTGTGACTTTTTCTGGTTCTGGAGACTGCTGGAGTATTACACAGGGGGTGAGTGTGCTCAACGTCTGTGCACATGTGAGTGTGTGTCAGTCAGTGTGACGACTGAGGGTCGAGGCTGTGTGTTTACATGGCTGAAGTTCCCATGACAAATGTGGTCAGAAACATCATCTCGACTTGGGAATGTGCTCTACGACTCTGCTATTATTCTTCCTCAACAAACATGTGCTTCCAATCTCTTGAAACACTGCTCTTTTTTTTCTTTTCTTTGCAGTTTTACAAGTCATTAGAAAACAATGTTCTTTGTTTTGTAGCTATGAGTTAACAAACACGGCCATCTTTGCGCCCACAGAGGAGGCTTCTGATCTGTGGAGTCACTCGCATGGGGCCCAATTCTCCTCCTGTCAGAGCCAGGCTTCTTTCACTGCTGTTATATTTCAGGCTGTTATTGTTGGCCCTCTTGCAGCCCCGGTAAGATCTTTGGTCCTTTTTCCCAAGCGATATAACCCCCACACACATCACACAGTATCTGACCCCTGTCTCCATGACACATGACAGGTCCACTGTGGTGCATGTGTGTGGGCATGTGAGCAAGGATTGATGTGTGAGTGTGAGTGTGTGCATTTGTGTGTGTGTATGCTTTCGTGTAAATATATAGTAAATATGTGTGTGTGTGTGTGTGTGTGTGTGTGTGTGTGTGTGTGTGTGTGTGTGTGTGTGTGTGTGTGTGTGTGTGTACATCATGGGTACAGTATGTGTGGTGCATGTGTGTGGGCATGTGAGCAAGGACTGATATGTGAGTGCGAGTGTGTGCATTTGTATGCTTTCATGTAAATGTATAGTAAATATGTGTGTGTGTGTGTGTGTGTGTGTGTGTGTGTGTGTGTGTGTGTGTGTGTGTGTGTGTGTGTGTATACATCATGGGTATGTGTGCACAGAGCAGAGCATATCTGGCACAGTATGTAGGTATTGAATATGCTAAAACAATGAGGCCACTTGTCATATGTTCAAAGTCGTGGAGACAACCCGCTGTGATCTCAAACCACACACACAGATGTTCCTAATGGGACTAAAGTAGCATTCACATTCCTGTGGATAACCAGTCTGTTTATTTTTCTCTCTCAACTGGACTGGATTGCCACTTTTCCTGGTGAGAAAAAGGACAGAAGATGATAGAAAGGAAAAGGAGGAGGCTAATGAGAGAGACTCCCACCACAGTTTAGAGCTCCAGAGCCAACTGTCAGTCCTGCTAAACCGGCAAACCTCAGCGGCGGTGATTTAAGGGTGACAGGAATTCAGTGTATAATGCAAGTTGATGCTAGTATGCAATTCTTTGCAAGTAAAAACCACAGTTGTCCTATTCCCCTACCTGAGTAAATGAGCTTTGGCATAATTGTGAAGGCTTATGTTTATGAGTCGGGGTGTCACAGTAAATCCTGCTGTTGCTTTGTACATGGGCGAGAGAGAGAGAGAGAGAGAGCGTACACATACATGCAGAGAAACCCACACAGGTATGCTCAAGTCTGAGAGCATCTGCTCCTTTACAACCAGATTGAATTAGCAATTACAGAGAGTAAAAAAAAACCCAACCCAGAACAAAACATCTGGAGCTGTAAGCAGCAGAGGTTATAAATCTGAGTGAGGGTGGGAGGGGGGTATGAAAATGAGCCAAAGTGAGATTCTCAAGGACAGTGTCTGTGATTGGCCCATTAACATGCCAGGGGTGTCAAAAAGGACCCGAGGCAATGGGAGAAATGGGACAGAGCAGAGGGCTTTAGAGGGCGTATGGGACACCAGTGAATGGAGAGGTAGCGTGTACTGGGGGAGAGGGCCAGTGAGATACTGCAGGGGAGTAAACTGCAGTATTAGGAAAGACGATACAACTGTGAAGATACGCGGATGTTGTTTGTGTCTTGATTCTCCTCACAGGAAATCTCCCCGATAAGCAGAGAGAAAGCTGTGGAAAAGCCCGAGAGGAAGTTGTTTTTTTTGGAAAAAGACCTGGAGCTGTGCGGGTGTTATAATCAAGGAACAGAGGCTGAGGATCACTACTTTGCCAAGCCATAATTATACATGTTTGGACACAGAAAATGCTTCAAGTAAACATTAGGCTGGGTGTTCATAAATGTATTTTAACGATTATATCCAGTTTGGTTTAAGTCCATATAAATGTGAGGTTGGAAAGCCGCAGCACCATTACCACATCTGTTTTTGCTATTATTGGCACAATAAATTACGTAGGCAATTTGTTTGCGCTGTTGTTAGAGTAATAGAATGAAATTATCCCATGTTAGGGAAATGATTATGTACGAAGCGGAACCCATCAGGGATTCACAAGGCAATCAGTGAAGTAAGACAGAGCTGAAATGTTGGCGCTCTGCACATCATCTGTTCCAGGTCCACTACGTCATTTGAAAGAACCTCAACCTTGCATGGGAGATAATTGTACCTGAAGTAGACTGTTTCACCCACTGATCTGGCAATGCTAAGAGTGCTAAGTCAGTGTAGAGCCACAGTGTCCTGATGTAGTAGTACTCCAGTACGACATCAATCCAGTGGAGCTGCGTGAAAAAGCACAAGAGTGAGAGTCATAATTGAAAAAAAGTGTTGGGAATGAAGGACAATATCAAATGAGTCTTATTATTTAAAAGTCAGTTTACATTCCCACTCCAAGGCCAGACACTGAGTGGATGTTTCAAATAGGTCAAGGTTGAAGTGAAAACAAAAGTTAGTTAGATTAGCAGTCGAGGTGCAACATTCCTACTTTGTATGCTAATCTGGCAGATCATCACGTCGTGTATAGGCCCTGCCTGCGATTCTACATCTGCACGCACTCATTTAATTATCCAAACACAATTCACAAAAGTCACTGGAAACAAACCAAACCAAAATAAAATAATTTGCATATATTTAAAAGAGCAGATAAAGTCCCTCGGGGTTGGTTAATATTTCAGAGGCATAATAATAATATGCTAAATCATTCACATTTTATCCAGCACCAAAACAAAGTGGCTTTGTCGATGTAATTAGGGTGTTTTAGAGTTGAATCACCCTGGCAAATGACCATGTTTTTCTCTCTGGGAGATCTGTGTGTGAGTGTATCTAAGCTCCTCTCTCTCCCTATATATATATATATGTGTGTGTGTGTGTGTGTGTGTTGTATTGTCACAGTTCCTCCATGTGCGTGCAGTCTTAGAAAAGGATTGATTAA
>CM042435.1:3059473-3096973 GCA_023631565.1 Gymnocephalus cernua
ACATTGATTGGGCCTCCCTCTCAGGTCTGCTCGCCTCTACCATGATCAATCAGTTAGTTCATAGAACACAATGTGTGGCAGCTTGTATTGCTCTTTCTCCCTCTTCGTTACCGATCAGAGAAAATCCCACTCTAAGCAAGCGCAATGCACATTCATACAATTTTAATGACTCTTAAATTAACCATCATACTTTTGCTCCACTCCTTCACTGACTAAATCGCTTAATATGCATCAACACCGGCCTTGTGGGTTCGCCGTGACATTTTTATAATTCCTTTGCACGGGCATTGTGTTTATTTATGAGTATGTAGGCTTTTTTGGCTGATAAATGGCACAATTAAACAGTGCTCAGACACTCGAGCAGGCGTTTCAGGCTGCTGACAGATTTTTAGTGTCCTCTTCCTTGGCTAACGATGAAAGTAAATAATGTCTTAACGAGGTTGCTGGAGCAGTTGTTTGAGGATTCATTTTATATTTTTACATTTGCTTTGAGCAGCAGTGGTTGAACACAACACAAAAGTAACGTTCACAGCCTACATTTTGAGCTTTGAACATAATTTAGTAGCTTGTTAGACAAATCCCTTTACAATGAATACCAAGGTTACAAATGAAAATTGAAATAATGTCTGAATTTTTCAGGATTGTGTGAGAAGTGAGCAGACTAATTACATTATTCATGGAGTTTTCCTGTCTCTGTTTTAGCAAATCCAACCACTCTTTTGGCAGCATTTGAGGCTTTAGGTGTCTATTTCTTTCTATGTAATATTTGTACAACATGATCGGAACGCAGGGTCAAATAAGAGAGACTATAGCAGCGTTAAGCTGCAGTTTTCAGGGTGCCATGGAACTCAAATCTTCCGACTTCCTGTATGCATTATTCAAGGGCCCCTATTGGCTGCTGTGGGTTTAGTGATGAAAGCAGCCTGACGCAATACACAGCAACAGTGTTTTACAGTATTGTTTTACAAACTATTGTAAGGCAGGGTAGAACAAGGGAGAGTATTAGCCAGGCCCTGGGAGGAGGGTAGCTTTATGAGCCCTCTGAGGCTGGCTGGGGAGCGCCTGGGCTCCTGTGCAGTTAAGCAGTGGGCTACGGCGCTACAAGCTGCCCCTACATTTACAGAATGCCCTTGGACGGAGGATGTGTGTGAGAGAGAAAGTGTGGGGCATGCATGCTCATGGGCTAATGAGTGCATGTGTTAATGCCCGTGTGTGTATGTGTGTTTGTGTGCACATGTGAGTGTGCGCGGACGAGATGTTGTTGGGTTGAGTCAGTCTCCAGAGGAAAGGAGAAGGACAAATGCTCCTTAAAAATAGCCCCTGGGCAGCTGGTGTACACAGTCTATCAGCAGTCCGTCCCTGGGGCCAAGGAGGGAGGGGGGAGGGGGGGATGGAGAGAGAGAGACAGAGAGAGAGAGAGAGAGAGATGGATGTAAAAGAGAGTGAGAGAAATGTGCAAAAATAGGGTAAAATATTGGTGGAATGGAAAGAGAAGGACAAAACGTAATATGGATAAAAAAAAAAAGTTAAGCCTCCTCTCAAAAAAGAGAGAAGATGGTAAAAAAAGAGAAAAGCATATAAGTCAAAGAGAAAAGGAGAACAAACTGATATAGTCAGCGAAAGAGAGAAGGCAGAAGATGGAGAGTGCCTCCCAGTCCCAGTTGTGAATGCTCTGGAGGTCACAGTGGAGGGATAGGGTTTTAGAGAGAGCAGCGTTGTCCCCAGACGTCTTCAGTTACTAATATACCAGTGTGTGCCTCGCTAAATCGCTCCCAGTCGGCGGGAGCAGAGATCCTTGAGACCCACTGAGACCCTTTATGGAAATAACTCTACCCCATTTGCTTTCAATAACTTGCTGTAACGTGTGTGTGTGTGTGAATTCGAAGGTGCTCATTGAGCATTTGCGTGCAGTTTTTTTTAATGGACATGCACATAATGGATAGATGTTCAATCTACTGGGAGCCACAAAATTATCAATCTATTAGATATTTATGGCGCTGGAACGCTCTGATTTCAAGGCTGCAGAGTGTGCTTTTTGTGATCCCGGAGTGATCTCAGGCATGGCATTACCACATACCAGAACAAATTGGATTAAACTCCAGACATAAGAACAGAATCTTGAAAAGAAATATCAGGTATGGGATATAGTTTGCAGCATGCAACTGGGAAGGTTTGTGGGTGTATTTCAACTTTAAATGAGAAATAAAGAGCCAGAAGTCATTCTGTGGTTGCCTGAAGGATCCCACACTCTCACTGTATCATCAACACACCAATTAGAGCCACAGACTGGGAAAGGATCAATGCGATTCTGAGTGTGTGTGTGTGAGTGGGTGGTGTGTGTGTGTGTGTGTGTGTGTGTGTGTGTGTATATAGATGTATTTCGTTAGTTCCTCCACTGAGCTAATTGAGCTGTTTTTCCTCAACAGTTGGGAGCTCTTAGGCTGCGGACAGATGCCCTTGGGCACAAGGTGTGTGTGTCAGTTTGTGTGCATGTGTGTGTGCCACTGCGAGCATGTGTTCCATCCTGCCATAGTGATTGCGAAAGTTTGTCGGTGCATGCCAAGATGAAAACTTGTGTGTGATGTGTGTGTGAATGGCATGCGGTCCGTTGGTCTGTCAGTGGCGTATTTAGCGGTCTCCAGGCGTCATTAGTGCCCTGACTGTCACACCGGTCCGTCTCAGTTGAGCTCTTTATAAAGCTTTGTTTAGAATACTCCGGCCACATGTGCTCCGCTGCGACTGATGAGCCCTGAGCGGGTGCTGATGGAGTGTGTGCGTGTGTGTGTGTGTGTGTGTGGAAGCGGGGTGGTGATGGAGCAGAGCCATCCTGACAGAGATGTTACCCAGCAGCAGGATCCTGTGCCCCACCCCCTCCCTCCCTATACACACACACACACACACACACACACACACACACACACACACACACACACACACACACACACACACACACACACACACACACCACACACACACACACAGACAGAAACACACACCCCACGATCACCTACCCAAACGGTCTCGCTCTCAATGTCATCGCTTGGGTCATGTTTAACTTGAGAGAAGAGGATATACTTTGTTTATATCTGACTGATAATAACTGAAAGGACAGTTGACCATTCTTCACATACAGGAAATGCAGCGACAACAGTCACGCTACACTGCAGCAGCGATGGGAAGTAAGCAAGTACATTTACTCTGACGTGTACAATGCTTATACACTTTGAGTTACATGTATTTTACTTGACTATTTCCATGTTGTACTTCTACTCCACTACATTTGAATGGGAAACAGTGTTCTTCTTACTTCTGTCTCATACAACTACTCCCATCCCTTCTCAAGGAGAGAATGTGCATCACACATTATCCCAATTTGTACATTTTATTATGTTGAGAGTACAAAAACCACACAAACGTTCTTGAAGAAAGATCAGAGAGGCAGAGGGATCAAGACAGCAGGAGGCTATGGTGGAAGTCTTTCACACTGCCTATAAGCGTGCCCATTTGAAATCGTTAATAATAAACACTTCTGCTGTTACACATGGCTGGATGACACGTCTTACAACCTAGTTGGTTTTAAGCATACCGGATCCTTAAAGTCCCAGTGTGTAACGTGTTTAGTTCATTATCAAAATCTGTGTTGCCCGTTCACAAACTTGTCCTTTTTCATGAATATTTATCACTACCATCAATTCCAAGTATTCCTTTTGGTTTGAAATGTTACATTTGCATTTGCATGAACTGGTGTAGACGCTCCATATTCATACATGAACTGGTGTAGACGCTCCATATTCATACATGAACTGGTGTAGACGCTCCATATTCATACATGAACTGGTGTAGACGCTCCATATTCATACATGAACTGGTGTAGACGCTCCATATTCATACGTGAACTGGTGTAGACGCTCCATATTCATACGTGAACTGGTGTAGACGCTCCATATTCATACGTGAACTGGTGTAGACGCTCCATATTCATACATGAACTGGTGTAGACGCTCCATATTCATACATGAACTGGTGTAGACGCTCCATATTCATACATGAACTGGTGTAGACGCTCCATATTCATACATGAACTGGTGTAGACGCTCCATATTCATACATGAACTGGTGTAGACGCTCCATATTCATACGTGAAGACCAGATTTCCTGGAACTAAAACCGGGACACTTTGCGCGTGACTGTAGTGCTAGTGCACGCACACGCTTTTTAACGTGAACATGTGCCGGCTCAGGTCATATTTTTCAGAGAAAATTGAGTCCTGCTTCCATATAAATTGTCTTTTCAGGAAACCGGGACCTGTAGTAAGTAGCAGTGAGTAATTGGGAAGTAGCCTACTACAGCAATCAGAATGAGATTTTTATTCCAATTATTCCAATTATTTTTGTGAAACGTTTTCCCTACTGTCATTGCCATCTACCAAAACGGTAATTTGTCGACGGTCCCTCACACAGAACCTAGCGACAGAACAGATGATGAAGTGCTATGAAGCTTTATGTCGGATACAAATGTCTAGCGATAGTAATTGTAGTTGTTTATTGTCAACTTTCTTTGACCCTGATCACGTCATTGACCTGAATGTGTTGTCGATCTCGAACGAAGGGGAAGTTAAAATCAGATATCAACTGAATATTAAAACGTCCAGCCAACTTACACACACACACACACACACACACACACACACACACACACACACACACACACACACACACACACACACACACACACACACACACACACACACACACACACACACACACACACACACACAATACGCTGGACGCTTTCTACATGGGTTTAGTTAATGATCAGGCTATAATAAGACCACGTTGGCTGTGTAATCGCTGACAACCGGGACACTTTCATAGTGGTTGGTGTAAACCGGGACATTTCAGCGTCCCAACAGGCTTTTGTCGGCACTCGGGACACTCAACTCAACTCAAATCGGGACTGTCCCGGTCAAACCAGGACGTCTGGTCACCCTATCTCTCTCTGTCACATGATAAACTCACAGCTGCTGCTAATGTTGCTAACGGGTATCGTAGCTTCCCGGCCCCGGCAAGTTAGAAGAAGGAAACATGGAGGACCACACGTATGGAGACAGGAGTCTTCTTCTTCTTTGGTTATTGAAAAGAGCAAGAGACCGGCTTTTTGAAGCGTGAAGGCTACCGTAGCTGTAATACAGACTTTGAACTGCGTGGAGCGAGAGAGTTGATTGTTGATATATGATCTCAACGCTAGAAGGGAGAAGCTCCTACACACTGGACCTTTAAAGCTATACCATTCGGGATAAGGTAAAATATTCAATTATAAGAAGTATATATAACAAATAAAAACCACACAAGAGCAATTGAAGTCAAAACAACCAATGACCAGTGTTGCAATGCAACCAATTAGTGCAGCACTGTCTCAACATGTAAAAGAAAAAAACATCTAGAGTAGTAATTAGAAGCTATATGTTTTATGTTGTTCTCAATAAATGCCACATGAAGACGCCATCACCATCGTTTCCTACTGAAGACACCTTAAAAAACAGGTCACACATATGTTAGATTAGATTAGATCAGATTCATTGTGCAGAGTACGAGTACAAAGACAACGAAATGCAGTTTGCGTCTAACCAGAAGTGCAAAAAAAGCAGAAAAGTGCAATGTGATATACAAAGTATAGACAGGTGGTGCATAGACAGGACAAGAAATCTAGTGCAGTGTTATAAGAGCAGAATAAATACGGCTATGTAACATGAACAATGTATGAACAACATGTACAGATATGTGCAATGTAGAAGCAGTGACATTATACTAGTAGTACAAATAATATACAGTAGATATATGCAGTGTATTAGGAGAATATATAAGAAAAACAGAATAAATATGGATATTCTGTATGAACCATATGTACAGATATGTACAGTATGTACAGCTATGTGCAGTGTGGTAACATTATACGAGTAGTGAGAATAAGTGTATGTGCAGGATGAGTATTGTGCTATGGTCCGTTATGATGATGATGATGATGAATAGTATGAAGAAATATAGTAAAGTCATTTTTTTTTGTTGCAAATGCTAACAGGAGTAAATAGTGCATATGTTGGGGACTGTTTTCAGTTTAATTAATCCGCATTTGGTGCTCTAGTGAGTATTTCATTAATCCATTATTTGAAATGCTTCTTAAAGCTACAGTGTGTAAGAATTTCTCCCATCTAGCGGTGAAATTGTATATGACAACCAACTGAATTTCACTTTGTAGCCCCCCCCATTCCGAGTGCGTTTCGCCGAACCAGAAATTAGTGACAACCGTCCGTGAGTGTCCCTTCCAGTGTAATAATAGTTTGACGTTATTTTGGTATTGGTATTTCATTGCTAACATCAGCTATCAGGTTCCCAAACATATGCAAGCTGATGTTAGTAAAGTATCAGTGCTATCGTTATTCTGTATATTGTACCAGATTAATAGTGTGAGGTGATGTTTACAGCGTAGGAGAGAAGCAACGGAGGTTTGTGTTTTTCATATATTTCTCTGAGCAGCATGAACAATGTCAATGATACGATACGATACGACTTTATTGTCAGCCGAGGCTGAAATTCTTTGTGCATCCCTGGGTAGCTCGTAAACAAAAGAGGACATACACATACGTATAAGCATGCATAAGATTGATAACACTAGCAGACATACATGAAACATTACCACAAATGACATAAACTTCCAAGTATTCCAAGAACAAAGAGAACATGTACACCAGAAAATGACATAAACATACACACAGACGATGTCATTGGAGACGTATATATCCCTGAAGTAGTACTGCACTGGATTTAATGAAATGAAACTGAAATGATCTCTTAGTGTCTCCATCGTTAACACACAGCTGTTCTAGTAGCTAGTCTGTGTTACAACTGCATGACGTGACTTGTCTGCCAGGGAAATCACGTTTATGTTACAAGGTAGACAATCCTTTTTCATCATTGACGCGAGGAAAAGTATCCTAGACGTCGTTCTAGCGTTATGCACAACCATGCTATAGTTAGCCAAGCAAGTAGACACTATAAAACCTTTACACAAATAGGCAGAATTACCTGTTGAGAAGAAAGCAGGCAACTTCGGCGTCCCTTTTAAAATCCTCATCAGCTCTTTCCATCTTGGAAAAGCCACAACAATATTAACTTTGGTCGCGTTGCTTTGCCTGTCACGGTGTCGTTTTAATTTAAATGTCACAGTCATAGACAGTTAACAGATTCCTGAAGGATGTTTGACAACCTCTGGTCCGTCTGGTTTTATTTTCTAAAAAAGCTTGTACAACATCAACCCTGTTGTCCACCGTCAATCTATGGACATCGTTCTTTTCAGGAAAAACTGGGCTATTAGAATATGTGTGCTGCAGTGAGGTCACTTGAATATTAAACCATTTTGTAGGACCTTAAAGACAAATAAATAAATAAAATGGAAACTGGAATCTCACAGATATGTATTGATATGACACACAGATCAATAAAACCTAAGCCAATCTCCTGTCTAAATCACTTCTCATATGTATTAGGAGTCAAACTGTGAAGAAATTAACATTATAACTTATACAGTAACAAAATATCTACATTTTTTCAAAAAAAGTCCAGACGCTTTTGCCCTCATGACATGCACTTATGCCAATAATCAACATAATAATGTCATATTTATTTATATAACACTCACAGTTCTGCTACATATATATATATATATATATATATATATATATATATATATATATATATATATATATATATATTTGGAGTCACCCAGTGAAAAAATAAACATAATTAACATTATAAGACATATAAACGACAAGCTATTTAAATTTCTCCATAAAAGGCCCAAATGTATCCAAAAAATCAAAACAGTGAGGCTCCCTTCTCTGTAGAACAGGTTACAAAGCGAATAGACGATCTTTGTAGTCAAAGAACACCTTTTGTTCACTTGGTTGCATCGTTGCTGGCTTGTAGTGAGCCATCATTCCCTATCGTAGAAGATCTCTGCTCTCGAAAGACCGGTTTCCATTGGTTTGCAGACAATAACAAAGCCCCAAGGCATTCTGGGAAACCGGACCACGGAAGCAAAACGCCGATCAGCGGAGAAATACGGCCGAAAAATCATAAATTATGGACATAAGGTTTATCGATCTTGGATGTAAGAGTTTGGATTTATTGCTCAACCACCCCGAAAAAAGGCACAAGTTCCAGGCTGGATACAAAACCTCCCGTGAAGGCTAGAAGGACAGCAAAGAGACGCTCGTTAGCGTTAGCTTATTAGCTGCTAATTGCAAAAAAAGGTAAGACGATCGATCTTATGGTTATTAAATGATTAAAATATGATTAAAAGGTTCCGTTGCGTAGTCGTCCACGATGCCGTAGGTATCTGAGGAAAACAGTCGGTCACAGTCAGTGCCACTGAGTGAAATGTGCAAAATGCGGAGCAGTATGTCCTGTATGTCCCTTACGGGCTACCGTAGTTCAAGATAGAGCATGATTCTGGAGCGTCTACCCTTTAACTGTCTCAGCGCAAATGTAAAATTTCAAGCCGATAGGGATACTTAGAATTGATGGTGGTGGTCAATATTCATGAAAAAGGACAAGTTTGTGAAGGGCAATACAGATTTTGATAATAAACAACTAATTACGTTACACACTGGGGCTTTTATGCATCAATAATCATAATTTGCTGTAATAATATATGTATAATGATATAACGGGGGCCATTCTGCATAATTAATAAATAACTACTTTTCTTTTTAATAATTCAGGGTATTTTGCTGCAGGTATGTATTTTACTTGTGATTGAGTACTTTTACGTTGTTATTAGTGCTGTCAAACGATTAAGATATTTAATCGCGATTAATCGCATTAATGTCACAGTTAACTCACGATTAATCGCAATTAAGCATAACATTTTTATCTGTTCTAAATGTCCCTTGATTTCTTTTTGTGTCATTATATTTTCTCATTTTAATTCTCTTATCAACATGGAAAAGTGGATCGGCTGCTTTGTGACAATGTTTTTTTTTATTGAAAACATCATTGTCATATACGTAGTGTTCAATTTCACACTAACATTCACACTTGGAGCTAATAATCTGTCACATAATGTAACGCTGTTACCTCGATTTTCCATTGCAGATAGTGCTACCTCACGCCTGAGGCGAGCGTGGCTGGTCGTCATAGCGACTATGGTTTCCACCAACTCATTTCCTGGTTCTCCTTCTCCATAAACAACGTCAAATCAAGGAGAGGGTTAACTTCTCCTGCTCCAGGTTTCTCACCATGGTCAGAAATAACAAGGAGACACTTTGTTTCTCACTACGACGCTAGAGTCACTACTCGCTCCGAAGATAATCGCTCGTGACTAGTAGCTACTCGGCTCGCAAGTCCAAACAAGTGTGTGCGGCCGGTCACGCCAAGACCCGCCCTTCAATCACTGCTATTGGCCAGGCGTCCAAGGTAACGTAACCCCATTGGTTCAGGTCCTGTCCCCTGACCAATCCGCTATCCTAACCTTAACCACTCGAGGTGAAATGCCTAACCCCAATGGGTTTGCTGACAGCACTCTTGTTATATTACTACTTTTACTTAAGTAAATGTTCTGAAAAAGTGTTCTTCCACCACTGCACTGTGATGTGAATTTTCATATGACAGGCTGTTTGGAATTAAAGCCCTCGCACATTTGTTTGATATCTGCGATAATGTGTAATATAGATTTAAGCACCCGTGGAATCAACAAGTATTCAATGTTGTTTTCAGGGAAACTTCCCCGCAGCATCTAGCTGGTGCTGGTCGTCTCTCTTCACCACGGCAGCTGCCTGTGATGGTTATCTCTCATTCATTTTCAAACAGACACACACACAGACACACACACACACGCTCAGACCCACGCACATTTGCACACCCACTCTTGCAACTCACACACTTCCACATTCGCACCCTTGAACGCGCTTGTTCTTTTGCTCTCTTTCTCTTTTTGACAACACAACTTCGAGCTTATCTTCCAGCAGAAGTGCGCCACTCTCAGTCCTTCAGCGGGAGTTGTTACTTTGAGCTACTCAGGAATACAGTCTAACTTTTTAGTACAAGACTAGTCATTGAGTCTCTCTCCTGGGACCCTTGCTATATAACTTATACTCACTTTACAGGACTTCCATATCAGTGGAAGGCATCTCTCTGTGAAAGGCACTGAGAAGTTTGGATAAAGCTATTTGATGTTTTGTAGAGAACGTATCTGAGGTAATGGATACTGTGTGAAAGGCTATGGCTGCTTGAGTGAAGTGACAAAGTTAGTTTGGGCCTTACAGATCTTTAAATCCCTCTGGATCACTCAAACTGCCCCCTTCTACACTCACCGCTCCACTGATTGTGTGTGTGTGTGTGTGTGTGTGTCAGGTGATTGGTACCTGGGCTAACAGAGAGGAGTCCCTCAGGTCCTTCTGTGGAGGTTCTCAGGTCTGGTCAGTTAACCTCCATCTCTCTCTTTGATCGCTGCAGCTCAGACGACCCTCAGGGAAAACACAACACACTCAAACCTCAGTCTTTCAGCAGACACACACACACACACACACACACACACATATCCACACTTATCCACAGCAGACAAACAGATTGACACGTATACACAAGGAAAAACTTTTCACATATGCCAATGCATACACCCCCTCATCCACACATCTACACAGTCAGACCAAGGGATAATGCTATACAGCCAGTGTCAGTGAGAGCAGGGTGCTTAAGGTGCTATTACACTCCCATTACCTCTACTCTCATGTGCAATCAGGGAGAGGTGATGGCCTGCGCTCTGGCAACACACACCCTGTTTCCCCTTTCTGACAGCGCTGTGGACAGAAGCCCGAGACGCGGGGCTCCGGGATCGTATAGGGGAGGTAAGGCGAGGAGATTTAATCTGAAGGGGGTGTGTCGTATCTGGTAGGTAGAAGAGATGGAATGCATTGGGTAGCAGCGAGGCTAACAGGCATAATGCTCACACTCCTATCTGCAGATGATGATGATGGATATGCAGAGTTTCATGTGTTTGTGAGTCTGTTTTAATGAAACGTATGAAAAGGAAACATCTTTTCCCCCAGCCCCCATTTTCTACCTCTGTTTTTTTGTGCCCTCTCTCTCTAGCTCTCTCTCTCACACACACACACACACACACACACACACACACACACACACACACACACACACACACACACACACACACACACACACACACACACACACACACACACACTCTCGCTCTCTCTCAGCTGGCCCTAGATAGTTCTTCTCTTCCCCCAACTCCTCTGGGACCCCTTCTCTGTGTCGTTAATCAGAGCTTCTCAGCTCAGCTTCTCTCTCTCTCTCTCTCTCTCTCCCTTTTTCTTTCTTTCTTTCCAACCAACCAACACACACACATTTGCCTCGTGCACACACACACACACACACACACACACACACACACACACACACACACACACACACACACACACACACACACACACACACACACACACACACATGTGCAGTCCTATAGTCTTTCCCCCCTCCTCCCCCATGCATCCTCAGCCCCATCCATCATAAAACGGCAGTGGGAAGGTGGGGTTGTGTGTAAGTGTAAGTGCGAGTCTGTGAAAGTGTGCGCGTCAGGTTCTGTGTGTGTGTGTGTGTGTGTGTGTGTGTGTGCATCTGTGTGTGTCTGCTCATGTATGTGCGCACATCTTCTGTGTCTCCTCAGCAAAAATGAATTGAGACTTTACAAGAAGAAAGCAATTAGGCCAGGGCTTTGCCCTATCATTCACTGGCTAATGTATCAGAGGCAGAGTGAATATTATTAACGGACGGGGAGGGTAAGACTCTGTGGATTTTACAGCCAGAAGGTAGGACAAGAAAAGACTAATGATTGCGATGAAATAACCCAGAGTTGAAGGGTTTTAATCACTTGTAGGCTTTGTGGCTTCGCAGTTGACATGCTCTCTATGATAACTGCGTGCACGGCTTCCAGCTCTAAGTCTCTGCCATCCAATGAACACTAGCAGGGAAGAATCAAATGCGCCATTATCGAACATGGACAAGGATGGCTGAGTACAATGCAACAAGATGACTCATTCATCAGGATGTGTGAGTGAGGGCCACAGGGCTGGCGAAGATGACAGAAAACAAATCGTGAGTCAGAAAAATGGAAACTATGATGAACAGAGGACAAAGAGGAACATATTATGAAGGGGGGTGGGAGGAAGAGGGCAAAGAGACAAAAGTGCAAAGAAGAGAGGGGTGACTGAGGTGGAGCATTGCTGGACAGAGTCAAGAAGGAGCAGACAGAGGAGAGAGGAGGTGAATGAGCAGCGTTGGTCAGTGATGCGTAGAGACAAACCATTTGCACCTCAGCAGCAACTGAGCAGAGTGCTCTTGACTTGTGTGTGTTTGTGTTTGTGTTTGTGTGTGTGTGAAAGAGAGAGAGAGTGTGTGTGTGTGACACGGGTCGGGGGAAACTGGGTTCAGATCTAGGATAGGTCGCACTGTAATGGTGTTTTTTTTTTTAACAGCATTTTTGTTTCACGTCTCTGCAGCGCTCTTAAATGTCATGCATTTTAAAAAGTCAGGTCTCTGCGGGTTGCGCTGACATTGATGTGTGCGCTTGTTTCAAACAGGAACCTTCCTCTTTGCGATTTAAAGCAACATTTCGTGCTCTCTGGTTACATTTGTTGACATCACTCAGCTCTTAACGGCAAATGTGATATGATAACTCAATCAGGCAAGACGCTAAATATTGAGATAAGCCCATAGTGACCCTGAAGAAAAATATGAGCCAATCTGTTCCAGCCTGTTTCTGTGTTACAGTCACAATTACTGGAGATTACAGCTAAATTACTTCCACATGGGCTCAATGAAAACTTTACAATCTCTCCCACAATACAAGATGAGGTGACTTTGTTTGGACTTAAACCAACAGAGGAAAGAGGAGAAGAGGTGAAGGAAGTAAAGGAGAGAGAGCCTTCGAGCACCGGGGGAGAGATTTGAGGGATAGGTAGAGGATTTTTCTAAAGAGCTTATTTTTGAGCCATCATGCAACCGTCATTTTCCCTCCCAAGAATTTCTGTTCCAAAATCTGTCAAATTGGAAACAAATGTTGTGGGTGAGACTGCACGGGAATAAAAAACATTCTTGTTGTTTCACAATCCACCACTAAAAAAGAGCTGGCTCAGAGGAGGAAGAAAAGAATGAGCAAGCAAAGACAAAAATCTAAATCAGCTTCAACATCACAGAAAGCAGAGGAATGTTCTGAGACAGACCCTTTATAAATATACTGTATTTGTATTTGAAAGAGAGACAGACGCAATAAGGGACTGTACAAAAATTATTCGAGGGGTCAGAAATATGGAGGCTTATGTAGGCTATTTATGTAGGATAGTCAGCTTTTTGGAAGAAGGGAGATTTATATTTAATTTCAATCTAGTGAGATTAAAAGTTATTGCTTTTGTGTGCACCTCGGTTCATGAAGGTGTGTTTGGCCACATGCACAAAACAACAATCCTGTCCTAATTTTGGCAACTGGTGGCCCTGTGAATATTATCATTTCATTAAAATAGCACTGCACAGATGGGGTCAGCCCAGTGGTCTCACAGCCCTATGTTCCCACAGCCCTATGTTCCCACAGCTCTATGTTCCCACAGCTCTATGTTCCCACAGCCCTATGTTCCCACAGCTCTATGTTCCCACAGCTCTATGTTCCCACAGCTCTATGTTCCTACAGCCCTATGTTCCCACAGCTCTATGTTCCTACAGCTCTATGTTCCCACAGCCCTATGTTCCCACAGCTCTATGTTGCCACAGCTCTATGTTCCCACAGCTCTATGTTCCTACAGCTCTATGTTCCCACAGCCCTATGTTCCCACAGCTCTATGTTCCCACAGCCCTATGTTCCCACAGCTCTATGTTCCCACAGCCCTATGTTCCCACAGCTCTATGTTCCCACAGCTCTATGTTCCTACAGCTCTATGTTCCCACAGCTCTATGTTCCTACAGCCCTATGTTCCCACAGCTCTATGTTCCCACAGCCCTATGTTCCTACAGCCCTATGTTCCCACAGCTCTATGTTCCCACAGCCCTATGTTCCTACAGCCCTATGTTCCTACAGCTCTATGTTCCCACAGCTCTATGTTCCTACAGCCCTATGTTCCCACAGCTCTATGTTCCCACAGCTCTATGTTCCTACAGCTCTATGTTCCTACAGCTCTATGTTCCTACAGCCCTATGTTCCTACAGCCCTATGTTCCTACAGCTCTGTGTTCCTACAGCCCTATGTTCCCACAGCTCTATGTTCCTACAGCTCTGTGTTTCTACAGCTCTATGTTCCTACAGCTCTATGTTCCTACAGCTCTATGTTCCTACAGCCCTATGTTCCTACAGCTCTATGTTCCTACAGCCCTATGTTCCCACAGCTCTATGTTCCTACAGCCCTATGTTCCTACAGCTCTATGTTCCCACAGCTCTATGTTCCTACAGCCCTATGTTCCCACAGCTCTATGTTCCTACAGCTCTGTGTTTCTACAGCTCTATGTTCCTACAGCTCTATGTTCCTACAGCCCTATGTTCCCACAGCCCTATGTTCCCACAGCTCTATGTTCCCACAGCTCTATGTTCCCACAGCCCTATGTTCCCACAGCTCTATGTTCCCACAGCTCTATGTTCCCACAGCTCTATGTTCCTACAGCCCTATGTTCCCACAGCTCTATGTTCCTACAGCTCTATGTTCCCACAGCCCTATGTTCCCACAGCTCTATGTTCCCACAGCTCTATGTTCCCACAGCTCTATGTTCCTACAGCTCTATGTTCCCACAGCCCTATGTTCCCACAGCTCTATGTTCCCACAGCCCTATGTTCCCACAGCTCTATGTTCCCACAGCCCTATGTTCCCACAGCTCTATGTTCCCACAGCTCTATGTTCCCACAGCCCTATGTTCCCACAGCTCTATGTTCCTACAGCCCTATGTTCCCACAGCTCTATGTTCCCACAGCCCTATGTTCCTACAGCCCTATGTTCCCACAGCTCTATGTTCCCACAGCCCTATGTTCCTACAGCCCTATGTTCCTACAGCTCTATGTTCCCACAGCTCTATGTTCCTACAGCCCTATGTTCCCACAGCTCTATGTTCCCACAGCTCTATGTTCCTACAGCTCTATGTTCCTACAGCTCTATGTTCCTACAGCCCTATGTTCCTACAGCCCTATGTTCCTACAGCTCTGTGTTCCTACAGCCCTATGTTCCTACAGCTCTATGTTCCTACAGCTCTGTGTTCCTACAGCCCTATGTTCCTACAGCTCTATGTTCCTACAGCCCTATGTTCCTACAGCTCTGTGTTCCCACAGCTCTATGTTCCTACAGCTCTGTGTTTCTACAGCTCTATGTTCCTACAGCTCTATGTTCCTACAGCTCTATGTTCCTACAGCCCTATGTTCCCACAGCTCTATGTTCCTACAGCTCTGTGTTTCTACAGCTCTATGTTCCTACAGCTCTATGTTCCTACAGCTCTATGTTCCTACAGCCCTATGTTCCTACAGCTCTATGTTCCTACAGCCCTATGTTCCCACAGCTCTATGTTCCTACAGCCCTATGTTCCTACAGCTCTATGTTCCCACAGCTCTATGTTCCCACAGCTCTATGTTCCCACAGCCCTATGTTCCCACAGCTCTATGTTCCTACAGCCCTATGTTCCCACAGCTCTATGTTCCTACAGCTCTATGTTCCTACAGCTCTATGTTCCCACAGCTCTATGTTCCTACAGCCCTATGTTCCTACAGCTCTATGTTCCCACAGCTCTATGTTCCTACAGCTCTATGTTCCTACAGCCCTATGTTCCTACAGCTCTATGTTCCTACAGCCCTATGTTCCCACAGCTCTATGTTCCTACAGCCCTATGTTCCTACAGCTCTATGTTCCTACAGCCCTATGTTCCCACAGCTCTATGTTCCTACAGCCCTATGTTCCCACAGCTCTATGTTCCTACAGCCCTATGTTCCTACAGCTCTATGTTCCTACAGCCCTATGTTCCCACAGCTCTATGTTCCTACAGCCCTATGTTCCTACAGCTCTATGTTCCTACAGCTCTATGTTCCTACAGCTCTATCCCACAGCCCTATGTTCCTACAGCCCTATGTTCCTACAGCCCTATGTTCCTACAGCCCTATGTTCCTACAGCCCTATGTTCCTACAGCCCTATGTTCCTACAGCCCTATGTTCCTACAGCCCTATGTTCCACAGCCCTATGTTCCTACAGCCCTATGTTCCACAGCCCTATGTTCCATTCAAGGGTTAGGGTGGGCTAGGCGAACATAGGGCCTAGTTTTGGAAAAAATCTTAGAAATGTGGGAACATTGGGCTGCTATCTAGCTATCTGGTGTGAGCCTTACCTAGCTACTGAGCATGTGCGACTCATACATGGTTTCCGTACAACCATTACTCTTCACAAGTAACATAAATGATCAGTTCACTCCTTTCTTTGAATTTGGGTGTTTTATTTAATTTTATAGCATTTTAAAAAACAAAACAAAAAACAAATTCATAAAAGAACGTTGAAAAAAGTGACAAAAATGTCAACCTATTCCATGCCATGATACCAGTGTAAAAGAAAGAATTATGAATTGCATTATTAGCTCTAAGAACTATGCTGGAGCGGATGCTGACCCTATTATTATGACTATGCTGCGTGTGGACCATGGTTACATTAGAGCAGTGTTTCTCAAAGGGGGGTACGTGTACCCCAAGGGGTACGCAGGAGGACTGCCGGGGGTACGTGACATTTTTTTCTACGTTTTTGTCGCTGTTCTTGAAGTTTTTGTTGCTTTATGTCGCTATTTTCGACCTGTTCATGCCTTCCTTCCTTCCTTCCTTCCTTCCTTCCTTCCTTCCTTCCTTCCTTCCTTCCTTCCTTCCTTCCTTCCTTCCTTTCTTTCTACTGTCTTCTTTCTTTCTCCAAAGTTTTTGTCGCTTTTTTCAAAAAACAATTCCGCCTCTTTCAAGGTTTTTGTCACTTTTTTCGAAGTTTATCTTGCTTCTTTTTGCAGTTTTTTTTTACATGTTGCTTTTTTTAATGCTATTTTCCACCTAATCTTCAAGTTTTTACGTTTTTTTTTTTAAGTTTTTGTCGCCCCTTTTTCATCAGCATGTAAATGTTTTCAGTTCCATGGCTGCTGTTTGATAAAATGAGCGCTGGTCAGGGGGTACTCGGCTTAAAAACACAATTCAAATGGGGTACGCTGCATTAGAGCATGAATAAATTGGGGGGAGTTTGCTGCAATTTTTCTCTTACTCAAGGGGAGGGTCCAAAAGAAAAATTCATGAATGCTAGGGCAGGCCTTGTGTTTTTTATAAAGTGAAACACAAAGTCCACCCCTCTAACTCCAATACTTTTTATACAGTCCCTAAATCAGTGAAAGGAAGGGGGCGATTGTTCGGCTAAGTAATGTCATTTCTAGTTTTTCCCACTTTTCCTCCATAAAGTGGACTTGTTGAAATGTTCTCTTTGTCCACAGCAGCTCGCTGGTAAAACAATCCAGGGTAAAGTCAGACCGTGTGGTCGTTAACTCAGGCTGGCATACCTGTCTTGCTTTTATAGGTGGCAAAAGCTACTAATCCTTCAGTCCAATATTTACTTAGTCCAAGTTATGCTTTCCTGGACCCTAGCTATGCATCTCTCCTGCTCCCCGCTTATATATTCTTGGCCCTTGATGTATTCCTGGCTCAGGAAACAACTTTTAGTGCCCCGCAAGGGCTGAGTGAGAATTGACAGTGTGTGCCAGAGTGAGAGCGAGAGGTAGGGGGCCTGTTTTAGTTCCACTGTGTTTGTAAGGTCACTCAGAGTACATCTGTATGGAGTGGGAACTCACTCGCTTTCACTGTCACAACCACTCACAACAGCCATCTGTAATGCTGTTATGTGGAGCACTGTGTCCCTTTGTCCCTTACACACACACACACACACACACACCCTCATACGTATAAGGGCACATACACGTGCACGCGGACACACACTCCAACCTGCACACATTTGCGCGGCGTCACCGTTCACACGACAACAAATGAACCGGTGCAAACACACGTTAACATTATGCGAGACTCTAATTGGTAGAGCATGTGTTTCTAATGAAAAAGTTGTTTTAGGGTTTTATTCCGCCCGGCTGTCAAACAATTCTCCCGTGTTTTGAAATATAATTGTGGGGACCGTAAGAGTTTCTTAACCAAACCATAACATTTGCTGCGATGCTGGTTTCTAATGTTTCTAATTTGTTAAAATATGCTGAGTGAATGACAAAAGTAGAAGTCCGGCCTGCCAAGAACAACATATCAGAGGCAGGGCCATGTGGAAATACAGAGTCTCTTTTAGAAACATGATCAATGTGACCTTTGTTACAGGAAGGAGAGGGAGAGAGAGGAGAGGGGGAGGCGAGGGGGAGGCGAGGAGACAACCTACGGAGACAGTACGTTCATGTTTGTGTATATGTTTATTTATCACTTTATCCACATTGCATACAGTAAAAACAAGCTTAAGAATTCGAGTGGACAGTTTTATTCTGCTCATGCATGCGGCACGTAGCGGCGTACGTGCATTGTTGTGAGGTAGTTTCACAAACTGTCAAACGCTAAGGGGAAGAGGAGAAGGATTTAATCATTTACAGATGGGGAGTATATCTTTACAGCGTAACTCTCGCCAAAATGCAACCTAGGGGCTTTTTGTGAATGTACGTGAGTCAAACTTTAGTTTAAAAGCATATTTAGGACGGAAGCGCCACTTTAAGGTTAGGAAGTGGAGTTCATATTTCATATTTGAAAGTTGTAATGCTCAGAATTTAATTACTAGAAATGTATTTACAGTGTTTAGTCAGTTACACAATTATTTACATATTTAGATATTTAACACAGTCAGGATATTCTGTTGAATCTGCCTTTCTGATTCCCTCACGTTTACCTCAGTCTAAGTTCTCGCTTCTGATTGGTTAGTTCAGTCACATGGAAGGTCCGAACAAGGAAGTGTTGTTGTTGTGAGCAAGGGGGCAGGCTTCTCTCCTCAGAGCGAAGCCGCGATGGCGCCATTTTGATGCTAATAAGCCATCACCCCCCGTTAGCATCCCATTGACTCCCATTCATTATGGCGTCACTTTGACAGCCAATAACTTTACATCTGAAGCGTTTAAAGACTTCATTTGTCCGTTGTTTATTTCTAAAGAAACACGACAATGTATAAAAGGCTCCGTTACCTTGTACCTCACGTTATGGCTCCGTAGCAGACGTTTTTATAAAAATAGGCTAACGGTTGGGTCATAACCACGAGACTTACTGTCTCATAGTAGAGGAATTACCGTACAGTACAGGAGAAGCTCGCAGGCAGTTTGGACTTACATCAGCTGTTTAGTTTAATTACTAATGTTAACTAGCATTTTAGTTATCAATAATTAGCCTGTGCCTATGTCATCTCCTTACATATACCTACGCTCTCCGTCTCTGATAGATTGGGAATGATTGAGATTTCTCTTGGCACAGCTACCAGAAGACTTACAACGTTCAGACACGTTGCTCACGTCACATCTACGTCATCAAGCTCAGTTTGAGGCTGCGCAGTAACGCTCAGTAACGCTCAGTAACGCTCAGTAACGCTCAGCCATCACTGGGAAAGTTCTTCTAATAGACTTCACTGGTCTCCGTCAAAAACAGCGGAGTCACTGGGTCCATATTTATATAGGTCTATGGTTGTGAGTGGTGTTCAGTAAAGTACGGCTTGAGAAAGTCATCTGTCTCTGTTTATTATCATAAAGAGTGATCCACCACCACATACCGAGCCCTCACGTTACGCCACTTTTAAGATTTACCGTATTCTTGTTTTTGGGTCAAATGTCCTTTTGAATGGGAGAGCTAGGGGCACTTTTATGCTAGCCTCAAAATATCTGTTTTTAACCACTAAGAAGACTCAACACAACATGAGACTTTGCTCCGAGTATCTCCAGGAGCTCTACACAAGTCTCATGTTGTGTCGAGTCTTCTTAGTGACTCTTGACTCACGTACATTCACAAAAAGCCCCTAGGATGCATTATACAGTTTTATTTTGCTTATGCATGCGGCACATAGCGGTGTACGTGCATTGTTGTGTGCAGTGTTGGGAGTAACGGAGTTTAAGTATAGCGGCGTTACTAACGCAGTTATTTTTCCAGTAACGGAGTAATCTAATTAATTACTTTTCCCATCGTTGCAACGCCGTAATCGTTACTGAGAATGTAAAGTGGCGCGTTACTACAATTTGGTTGAATGAAGCGCGAGATGGCGGCTTTGGCTACACATCAGCTGCCTGGAGAGAGCAGGAGGGGGGGGGGGGGGGGTGATGACATCGTAGAAAATGTGATGACGATTGGCTGGGTGGGCGGATGCTCTGCTCTCTGTCTCACTGCACGCTCTGACGACCTATCACTAAACACAAGATAGCCACAATGGCGACGAGCCAGGGAAATTCAAAGGTAGCGTTCTGGAACTGGAAGTATCGGCACTACTTCTCGCTCATTGAAATTAAAGACAAGGATGTTTATGTAACGTGCACGCTATGCCGAGGAAAAAAGACTCGAATCTTATCAACACACGCTAACACGACACTTGTTGCTGCTGCTAACCCAACCCCATAATAACCCAATAATAACCCCATAATAACCCCATAATAACCCCATAACCCATAATAACCCCATAATAACTCCATAATAACTCCATAATAACCCCACAATAACCCCATAATAACCCCATAATAACTCCATAATAGTCCCATAATAACCCCATAATAACCCCATAATAACCCCATAATAACCCCATAATAACCCCATACCAACCCCATAATAACCCCATAATAACCCCATAATAACCCCATAACCCATAATAACCCCATACTAACCCCATAATAACCCCATAACCCATAATAACCCCATAATAACCCCATAATAACTCCACAATAACCCCATAATAACCCCATAATAACCCCATACCAACCCCATAATTTTTTCGGGATTTTTCGGGTCAGCAACAGGAGACCAAGACCGAGCTGAACACATTGATTGCTGATTGGTACGTTGTTGAAAACATGCCCCCCCTGTCCACTGTGTAGTGTTACTTTTTGGGATAAGTAGTTTGTAACTGTAACTAATTACTTTTTTAAAGTAAGATGACCAACACTGGTTGTGAGGTAGTTTCACAAACTGTCAAACGCTAAGGGGAAGAGGAGAAGGATTTAATCATTTACAGATGGGGAGTATATCTTTAACTTCTCATTTACGCTGATTCTCTCTCAGGCTGGACTGAGGAGGACGAGTAGCCCCCTCTTCATCCCACACAATCCCAACCCAAAACTAACATACAGCCTGGAAGTGGGCTGAGGGGTGTGTATGTGTGTGTTGGTGAGGGGGATAAATCCACTGGTCTCTGCCTCTCTTTCTCTCTCTCTCTCTCTCTCTGTCTCCCCTTCCCTCCCCACGTATCTGTTTCTCCGAAGAATAACATACAGACCCTCTGTGAAAGGATTCATGGTTTATTAAACCAGAGGTCCTTTTCCTGTTTCAACACGGAGAAGAAAAAATAAATACCACAGTTTGTTTTCTCTCCCCTCTAGCTGGCTCCTCTATCTCTCTATCTATTTTCATACATTTTTTCTTTTTCAAATTTTTTGTTGTTGCTATCATCGTGGTTGTGTCCGTCAATCTTTTTCCTTTGTTTTCAGTATATCCCCCCCCCCCCCCCCCGCCCCCCCCCCTGAAATTTCCATACTCTAACACTGTGTCTACTTCAAGTTTCTTTCCTTTTTTCATCTCTTGGACACCAATCAGCCACACAGCCCATTAAAGCAGAGTGTGTGACCGCTGAATGGGTCCCACTAGTTTGTATGTGTGTGTGTGTGTGTGTGTGTGTTTCGAGGAGGGCAGGCTAGGATAACTCAGGGTAATGTATTGTCCTGGGCGTCCGCCCTGACAGTTCCCCCTGCTGGTGCCTGGTCATTCATTACTGCTAATTTGACATGTTTACGGACCCCCTCCTAACATTACATACTTAAAGCAATCGACTGACCTTAAATGGAAACACCTACATCTGTGTGGCATGTCAATACCAGACGAGGATGTTTGTGTCTGTGTGTGTGTGTGTGTGTGTGTGTGTGTGCTCTCATGTGTGTACGTACCTGTGAAGCAGTGCATCAATACTGAGTTAGCGGTTCATCTCGAGGAGCAGGTGAGTTATGCCTGTGGAGACGGTTTCCAGCATTATCCGAGTAAGTGTGTGTAATGCGGTTAAAAGGTGAACAATTCAGAATAATGCAGGAAGTGTGTGTGTGTGTGTGTGTAAAGCGGGAGCAAAAAAGTCAGGTGGTGTGTGAAGCCAAGAGAGATTAGACCTTTATGGAGCCAATATCTGTTTTGATTTCAATCCCGGCTTCTCTAATTACCCTGCCCCCCCCCCCCCCCCCTTCCCTCAGTTTGTGTTTTTACATATTCAGCACTTAAATACAGTGTTGTGTCATTAAATGGCCAATCTTGCATTGTCTCTCACTGATACACAACATTAATCACCAATTAGCTTGTCCTGCGACTGGCCACCTCTCTCATTAGAATATGATAGAATATAATGGTACTTAATGATGCTTAGGAAACATAATTAAATGACTGAGCTGTAGAACATGTGGAGGAACCACGCCGCATCAATCAAAGACGGCCCTGTCAATCCAGCGCTCGTCAAGAGCGCGCGGAGAGTAAAGACAGAGGCTGGTTGTGTGTGCGGAAAACCGCTGGCCTCTATCGTGACCTCATTAGGGAGAAATGAAGGGTGGACGTGTCCCCGTCACAAGATACCATTGGTGCTTCAAAGTGTGAATGACATTAATATGTGACTGTCTGAATGTCACTTAGTCTATCCGGCTGCAGAGGAACAGATGAGCAGGAGAAAAAACGGCCTTTTCTCTCTCTGAGGTATCTGCTTCTAGCTCTAATTAGCATGTGAACAAATGGAATAAATAATCTATATTATTTATGGATTTGCTTTTATCATTAATCAACATAACAAAAAGCTTGTCTAATGTGCTGGCTGCAGTCGCCACTGTACTGTCGGCTGAGGAGAGGAACAGAGAGAGAGAAAGAGAGAGAGAGAGAGAGGGAAAGTAGAACGGTGGGGCAAATAGCTTATCTTTTGTGTTATTTTTTTTCATTTTCGTAGAACAATAAAGATAAGTGTTCTACATGCTTGCTTAACCCACACAGTTCGCCAGCCTCCTCCCTTTTTCATCCCGCTCTCTGCCGGCAGTGGTGAAATCCATCTCTCTATCGCTATCTCTCTAACATCCATTACATACCCCAGCCCCTCACCTCCCTACTCATTAGGCCAACGCACAGTAAATTAGCAGCAGCAATTACAGGGAATATAAAGCACGGGCTCCCTCTGACAGGTACCACACAGATCATGGACAGACACCCACAGTCGTCGGCATAATTACTGTGGGAAACGACCACACACCCTCGTAAGCGAGAGCGCACACCTAAATGTGAGTGCACACCCGTTCCAGGTATGCCTGCACTCAAATATGCTCTGTCTTACTGGCAGGCGTGTTCATGCATACACGGATGCAGAACGTGTGCACCTGCAAAAACACACACACACACACACACACACACACACACACACACACACACACACACACACACACACACACACACACACACACACACACACACACACACACACACACACACACACACACACACACACACACACACACACAAAGCAAGGCCGGGAATGGAACTTGCTTCCCATTGCCTCTATTCATCTCGTACGTTGTCCATTGTGACTATTTTCCAACATAGAATATTATTAATATTCATTCCTCCTCTCATTGTCTTCTGCACACTGTCTAGGTCTGCCTCCATTCTGAATACTACCCCCCCCCCCCCCTCTACTTCACTCCCATCCTCTCTCCTCTCCATTTCTTTCCTTTCCTTTCTTTATCCGGGATCCCCATGGGGACTCCTGTTTTTCTTTCAAACACGCCTCTCCACTCTTCCTCCCTTCATGTGTCCATGCAGGGAGGAGAATGAGAAAAAGAAGCAGGGGGAGAGCGAGATGGTGAGGAATATGTGCATTAATATATTTCATTAGGATACTACTACTAGCACAGAAGCTCCAGAACAGCACCTCTCTTGATGTGTGAAGGCTCTGCCGGGTGTACCCAGAGCAGTAGTTCTCCAGGAATAGTGTCTAACGTTACGTCTCCAGAGGGCTCCACGCTGCCCTCGGCCTCCCACTCCTATTGTGTCCTCCTCCCACACTGACCAGTCTATAAAGCTGCTGGAAATATGGAGCAAAATGGGTTCACCTTTTGTCTATGTGTGTTTATGATTTATGAATGTGTGTGAGTGTGTGTGTGTGGGTTGCACTGCAAGCCGCATTTTGGGAAAGCGGAATCCCTGGAGCCGCGTGGTGAAACATGGCAGCGGTGCTCGGCTCGCTAATCAAAAATATTAGGCTCCCGGACTCATTTCCCCCAGCACTGTGTAACCTCCATAATTCAATATCCCGCCTCTTACTGCTAAATCGTGCACACTACAACCCCCTTTACTGTTTGTCAGCAAACTATCAACTCTGTTATTAGATATATGGGAGAAAAAACCCTGTGCAGTTACAAACCTTTGGGCAATTAAGGAGGCAGCACACACACACGCAGGCACGCATGCATGCATGCATGCACGCACGCACGCACGCACGCACGCACACACATAGTGCGTGGCACTATGTGTGTGGGGACTCGTCATTGACATCATGCATTCCCTATCCCCTTACTCTAACCTTAACCATCACAACTAAATGCCTAACCTTAAACCTTACCCTAACCTTAACCATCACAATGCCTAACCTTAACCCTTACCCTCACCCTAACCATAACATCATTCTAACCCTAATCCTAAAACCAAGTCTTAACCCTCAAACAGCCCATTAAACATGTGGGGTCCAGCATTTTGGGCCCCATAAGGCTGTCTGGACCCCACAAGTATACTGGATTCCTGGTTTTTGGACCCCACAAATGTAGTTAAACAAGAACACACACACACACACACACACACACACACACACACACACACACCGAATCCTTATTTCATCAGTATACTTCCAGGTCGTCCTGCCATCCCCCCCATGGCGTTGCGGAAGCCTCCAGTTACCGTGGAGACCCTGGAACAGTTTGCGGTCAGCAGAATCCTGGGATCCGCTATTTTCACAAGCTAATCCAATCGCAGCGCCCTAAATTAGATATGCAAAAAATTAAAAAATAAATTATTTTCTGCTGATGACCGGGTATGCAAATGATGACTCAATTATGGTGGGCTGGTGCGTTCGCAATTAATAACCTTGGAATCATCATTAACTAATATGTTTAGGAGGGAACTTGTCAGGCTAACCATGTTCACCATGCCATCAGTAATGCATTAATGAATTAGAGTCATTAGAGAAAGGAGCCCAGCGAGGGGGGGGGGGGGGGGGATGCAGGCCTGTTTCTGACCTGTGGAATTAGTGTTCGCCAGTTCGTCTCTATTCTTAGTCGACCGCCTGTTTTTGTCATTTGGAGATGATGTTTTCAGTCAGAAAAGAGAGGATAGTGGCCAGGTTGGCTCAGTGGGTACAGCAGGCGCACATATACTGAGAGGCTTATGCCTCAACGCAGAAGGTGTGATGATTTCCTGCATGTCTTCCCTCTCTCTCTCTCTCTCTCTCTCTCCTCTTTCTCACCTAGCTGTCCTGTCAAAATAAAGGCGGAAAAGACCAAAAAAATAATCTGAAAAGAGAGGAAAGTCACAAAGAAATGAGTTGACTGAACCAAATCATGTCTGGTGATCGCGTCACTGATATCCGAAACGTGGCATATTCCAAAAATAACAAAATGACAACTGACAAAGTCACAGACAAGAGGTAACTTTAATTAAACATTGTGAGAGTCCAAAAGTTATCTTACAGCTCAATTTTCATCAAAAACAATAACAATCTATACAGTAGAATTTTTTTCTTCCCTTATATCGTGGAGCTGTTCAGTGTATTTGCAGTCAAAGACAAAACAGAGGGAAAAATAGACACCAGCTATTTGGTTTGCATCTTTTTTTGTTTGTTTGTTTGTTACCTAAATACAAAAGGTTGTCACCCATTACCAATACTCATAATCAGGATGGAACTTTGCTTACAAAGAAGCCATTGTATGACAACAGACCTCTGTAGTTCATTTGAAACAGATATGGTGCGGCCCCTCCCGCCCCGGCCCCGACCAGCACAGGCACACAAGTGCCTGAAAAGCACTCGTCTGTCAGCAGGCGCCTCTGTTAAAACGGTCCTTTCTACCCACTTAACAAAACCAGGCTCTAGAAAAGAAAAGCAGAGAGAAAAGCCCCATTCTCTGTCCAGCAACAGCTTGAAGACACACGGCAGACACAAAGAAAAGACTACAGGAATGGCTGACAGGCCGAGGAGCTCCCTTTCATGCTCCCTCACTTGTTCTTGTTCTGTTTAGCTTGTAATGAAGCTGTGTTGTCGACAAGGCTAATGCACGGAGAGAAGGACTGGGAGGGGGGGGGGGGAGGGGGGGTGGGCAGGGGGGTCGACTGCCACGTACTGGAGTTCGACCTACGACTCCATGTGCGAGACTGAAATTGTGCCGCGTCTTCACTGTGCAGCACCTTCGTACTCCAGCGCTGTGTTGTCATACTGTTGTGATCCTGTGGTGTGATGTGTGAAATATTATCAACATGTGGTTGAAATTATTTCATTAATCGGGGGGGAAAAAAGCTACATAATCGCTAAAAAAAAAAGAAAAAAGTGCCCGGTTAGCTCAGTTGGTAGAGCGGGCGCACATATGCAGAGGTTTATTCCTCGACGCAGAAGGTCCAGGGTTCGAGTCCGACCTGTGACGGGTGTCCTGCATGCCTTCCCCCTCCCTCCCTCTCTCTCCCCTTTCATATCTCAGCTTTCCTATCCAATAAAAGGCAGAAATGCCCCAAAAATGAAACAAAATGAAAGTGAACACTAAAGTGCAATGAGCACAGCTGAGACGGGGCTGTCAGTGTCGACCGTCCTTCAAAGCGTGCCATTGCTGTAGTATTATAGTACATCGGGGTGGGGGTGTGTGTGTGTGTGTGTGGGGGGGGGGTGTGATCGTTGAGTTATGGCTCTTTTGTATTCTAGTCTGGCTTCACCACCAAACACAGTGGGTTTGTGCTTTGTCCCCAAGTTCCCATGAATTCCTCTGTGGCAATAGACAATTGTGGTGAGGGTAGAAAACTGTACACGTGATTGAATGAAGAATGGGATTGCATTGTTAAGGCATCTAGACTGCTGGTAAAGATTACAGTGACAGAAAAAAAACAAAGAGTATATAGATACAGTATGTAAGCAGGCATAAATAACATAGGAAAAGAAAAAACAGAGGGAGGGAGGGAGGGGGGGGGAAAGAGGAACTTAAAGAAAGATAAACAGAGCAATTTCTTAGTTCTCTTGGTTTCCACACACACAAAAGAAGAGAAGAACCCATGCATATTATCAGTTCAGTTCAATCTGAAAGCCTAAAAAAAAGATATAGATTTACAGTATATATTAATGTGTATATATTCTTAAAAAAATCTACTTCAACCAAATACTCTGAATAAGATGCTACTTTTTTGCCATACAATAAACATTTTCATAAGGAAACAAACTGAATTTTTTTTATTAACTTACAAATAATACAAAAATAGACAATGACATGTTTTTTTTTAAATCAACAAATGAAAGCATGATATATACCAAAGAAAAAGATTAAAAAAAAAAAGTCACATTTAAATAGTGAGACAGTAAATAATGCAACAAAACACCGTGAAATATGTTCACTTACTGTATTAAACTTACACAACACAACTAAAGGAGGGTGAGAGGCAATGTACAAATATGGGATAAATACATTATTTATAGGATATTTTACAGAATCCCCTTTTTGTATCCAAATCCATGTTTGTCATGTTTAGCAGATGAGATACTGACAACACACAGGAACTCTATCTTCTGTACTGAGAAGCTGCCTTAAGACATTTAATGTTTACATTTCAAACTATAGCTATCGCAAAAAAAGTAAAGAAACGTCAAATGAAAAATTTAACTTTTTTTTTTTTATATACAAAAATATATCACATATATCACGCATTTATTCTAATTTGATATTTGCTAGACTCCGTCAGTACAGTGCTGGCTGGACGCACACATCCTCTGGCTTTTCAAGTTTTCACTAAAAATCTCAGACAAAATGTTAATTTTGGCTAAATCGTCACCCTTTTTTCTTCACGTGACAAGCAGAAAAGCATATTGCAAACAGCTCAATCCTCACAGTTTTATCAAAATTCAAACAAACAACCAAAGTGTGGGGGGGCGAGGGGGGGGGGAAATCAAACAAAAGGCATGTTTTCGGATGAATAAGCAAAGGGTGATTTTTTTTTTTGATTTATGGGATAAATAGCAGCAAAGTTGAGGGTTGATTTTGTTCTGTATTTCTTAGTTTTACTGTGCAGTTGACCGCCGTTGCCCTCGGCCCGCGGGCTGCTCTACGGTTATAGGAAGCAGACGGAGGTAAGGAGAGCGTCCTCTATTGCGACAGATAGGTTACATAAACGTCACGGTCAAACCAACACTACACTGTTGTTTGTGCGAGTTATGAATTTGCAAGACGGCGTGGGGGCCTCCAGTAATCAATCCCAAACCTTACATGCATAACACAAAGATAAATAAATGCTCTTTTCATGAGGTCAGTGTCACACTGTGGATAAACTATCAGTCTCTATACACTCCGTCCAACGCGGTGTCAGAGAAGCTACACTAATTCAACCAAGAGGGAAATAACATCACAGAGGTTCCTTCTTTCTCTCTCTCCTCCCCCCCCTATCCCTTCAGATGAAATCCCAGTGGAAAGGCCTGAGTTTAACAGAGTCCTGCGTCTTATCTTGACTTCCTTCAGTTCAGCTCCGGAGCACAACGGAGACTCGCCAGACTCTGCTACTGTGTCTTTCTCCTCTCAACATTCCCAAATCTCCAGCTATCCCAGACCCTCTACATGGGTGGAACGATCATCCCGGGAATCGCTGCTTTGTGGGAAAAGAGGGGGAGGGGTAGGTAAAGAAATAAAGAAAGGAAGAAAGACAGAGAAAGAGAGAGAGAGAGAGGTCAGTCATGTGATTGCTGGGTTTGATCTGTCATCACATAACAGAAATGTGCTCCAGCATCTGGCGAACAAAGACGACTCTCCCTCATTATCTCTTCATTCCAAGGCCCCCAAAATCAAAACATTTTTCTCCGCTGCGCCGCTAACTTGGCGCGCACCCACGACATCATTCAACTTTTCACAGGCTTTCAGAATAGCTTCATGCTCAAGAGCTGCCACTGTTAATTGTTAGCAGTTACACTGTGGAAGGCCCATTGTGCATCATGGAGCATAACTCAAACAAGAGAGAGAGGGAGAGAGAGAGAGAGAGAGAGAGAGAGAGGGAGAGAGAGAGAGAAAGGGAGAGAGAGAGAGAGAGAGAGAGAGAGAGAGAGAGAGAGAGACGCAGTGACGTGGGATGACAGAGGTGATGAAATGACCCTCAACACTTGAACATGGAAATGGAAGCCATGAGCTTATTGCACATTTTTACCTTCTTATATCATGTTCTGCTTTCCACCAGCTCCGACATCTTCACCTCCTCACTCCCACCTCCTCACTCCCACCTCCCCCTGACCCCCCCCCCCCCTCCCACACACACAGGGAGTCTTTTTTTTAATATAATATATTGGCTCCCTATTGATTCCCCTCTCTCTTCAATCCACTAATTCCCTGGTTATTTCAGTGTCTCCGGCGTGTTGGGATTAGCAGAATGGCGAGTGTGTGTGTGTGTGCATGTGTCAGTGTGATCAGCGTGCAGTGGCCAATGGCCCTCTGGGTCACCGTGGTCAGCGCTCATCAACGCGGTCAGAGGAAGTGAGGAAGTGCTTAGCTCGGGGCTCTGATAAAGATTCCCATCCATCATTTCTCTCTCTCTCTCTCTCTCTCTCCGGATCTCAACACCATACAACATCCTGCCCAGACGAACAGACCCTACGCTGCATTCGATGGAAATGGGAGAACAGAATGACCCGTGGTGACATAACAACCCCCCCCGCCCCCCACCACCGCCTCCCTACAGAGACACCCACAGAAGCACAGGCAGGAAGCAGGAAGTGAAAACAGGAAATGGAACACATATGGCGTGGCATGCTGTCCCTCTGACGAGTCAAGAGTGACAAGTAAAAACAGAAAAAGAGAAGGAAGGGCAGGGCAGGATGATCTGGCGGCGCAAACGAGCGGTGTGGGATAGTGTGGCGTGGAAGGAGACAGTTAACGTACTTCAGGAGAAGGCCAGGCCCTGCAGAGAGTTGTTTGATGAGTACTTGCTAGAGTCCACAAAAGACTGATCTAAAGTGAGGAAGGAGAGTGGAGGGGTTCAGGGAGGGTAAAGAAAGGAAACACAGGGAGTGAAGAGGAGGTAGAAAAGGAAAATTGGAGCAAGAAGTGGGAATAAAAGTGAAAAATTGTTATTATAAGGCGGTGAAAAAGAGCAGGATTAATGCTTGAGGAAGAGGTATACAGTAATGCTATCTTGAACGTATACTTTGCTAAATTCACATAATGACAGCAGGTCTGAATTAGATGTAAATGCATGCTAGGTGGCTACCTGCTCAGCAGCTTACCTTGCAGGCTGTTAGCATTACCGCTGGTGCACGTGGGCGGAGGGGAGTTCTGGGGTCGCACGACGGGAGCAAAGGCGCTCTTCTGTTTGACGGCAGCAGACACCATGTTGGCTGGAGAGAAGGAGAAGATGCCGGAGGAGCTGCTGCAGTTGGAGGGCAGGCTGGTCGACGAGGCCATGGTGGGGCTTGACGGGACGACTGAGAGAAGAGAGACGGGTAGGAAAGGGGGGTTAGGGGGGTTATAGGGAGCACGTCAGGGAAGAAGGACAAGGAGGAAAGATGAAGATGGAAAGGGTAGAGAGGAGGTTAGAGAGAGGGCCGAGGGCAGAGGACGGGCAGACGAGACGAACAGAAAGGGACTGGTCAATGGATGATGGCAGGGGAGGGGTGGGGTGGGGGTGGGGGGGATATTTTGGACTCAGATCAACTGGCTCAGACTTTTTTTTGCAATCTTTTTATAGTTGTTAAGCAACTACCTGGCAACGAGATATTACATAGCTAAGACAAAAATGTGTTTAGTTGGAAACTTGCACCGAAAAACAGCTTAAAGCATTTCCCCCTTCTGATCAGTCTGTTTTGATGACTCATGCTGTTGCTCAAGGGGTGCAACGGCTTGATAAACATGCTGTGCACGTGCTGTATCCGCAATTTGTTTTCGGGGCAAAAGAGGCTCTCCCAGATCACCTTTATCACAGATAATCATGCAACAGAGCCAGAGCAAAATCCAACACATGGGCTGATAACATCTGCTTGACAATAATCACAGCTTCTTAAACATGGTGTAATCAGTTGTTGTCACCAGTGTCATAAACCTTAAAGGCCCCGGTCACACCAGGAAGTTGTTGGCAAGCTAGTTTAGGTCTATATAAAAGAGACTTCAGATACAGTATTAGGGGACCACTAAGGCCTATATAAAAGAGACTTCAGATACAGTATTAGGGGACCACTAAGGTCTATATAAAAGAGACTTCAGATACAGTATCAGGGGACCACTAAGGTCTATATAAAAGAGACTTCAGATACAGTATCAGGGGACCACTAAGGTCTATATAAAAGAGACTTCAGATACAGTATTAGGGGACCACTGAGGTCTATATAAAAGAGACTTCAGATACAGTATTAGGGGACCACTAAGGTCTATATAAAAGAGACTTCAGATACAGTATTAGGGGACCACTGAGGTCTATATAAAAGAGACTTCAGATACAGTATTAGGGGACCACTAAGGTCTATATAAAAGAGACTTCAGATACAGTATTAGAGGACCACTAAGGTCTATATAAAAGAGACTTCAGATACAGTATTAGGGGACCACTAAGGTCTATATAAAAGAGACTTCAGATACAGTATTAGAGGACCACTAAGGTCTATATAAAAGAGACTTCAGATACAGTATTAGAGGACCACTAAGGTCTATATAAAAGAGACTTCAGATACAGTATTAGGGGACCACTAAGGTCTATATAAAAGAGACTTCAGATACAGTATTAGGGGACCACTAAGGTCTATATAAAAGAGACTTCAGATACAGTATTAGGGGACCACTAAGGCCTATATAAAAGAGACTTCAGATACAGTATTAGGGGACCACTAAGGCCTATATAAAAGAGACTTCAGATACAGTATTAGGGGACCACTAAGGTCTATATAAAAGAGACTTCAGATACAGTATTAGGGGACCACTAAGGTCTATATAAAAGAGACTTCAGATACAGTATTAGGGGACCACTAAGGTCTATATAAAAGAGACTTCAGATACAGTATTAGGGGACCACTAAGGTCTATATAAAAGAGACTTCAGATACAGTATTAGGGGACCACTAAGGTCTATATAAAAGAGACTTCAGATACAGTATTAGGGGACCACTAAGGTCTATATAAAAGAGACTTCAGATACAGTATTAGGGGACCACTAAGGTCTATATAAAAGAGACTTCAGATACAGTATTAGGGGACCACTAAGGTCTATATAAAAGAGACTTCAGATACAGTATTAGGGGACCACTAAGGTCTATATAAAAGAGACTTCAGATACAGTATTAGGGGACCACTAAGGCCTATATAAAAGAGACTTCAGATACAGTATTAGGAGACCACTAAGGCCTAAATAAAAGAGACTTCAGATACAGTATTAGGGGACCACTAAGGCCTATATAAAAGAGACTTCAGATACAGTATTAGGGGACCACTAAGGTCTATATAAAAGAGACTTCAGATACAGTATTAGGGGACCACTAAGGTCTATATAAAAGAGACTTCAGATACAGTATTAGGGGACCACTAAGGTCTATATAAAAGAGACTTCAGATACAGTATTAGGGGACCACTAAGGTCTATATAAAAGAGACTTCAGATACAGTATTAGGGGACCACTAAGGTCTATATAAAAGAGACTTCAGATACAGTATTAGGGGACCACTAAGGTCTATATAAAAGAGACTTCAGATACAGTATTAGGGGACCACTAAGGTCTATATAAAAGAGACTTCAGATACAGTATTAGGGGACCACTAAGGTCTATATAAAAGAGACTTCAGATACAGTATTAGGGGACCACTAAGGTCTATATAAAAGAGACTTCAGATACAGTATTAGGGGACCACTAAGGCCTATATAAAAGAGACTTCAGATACAGTATTAGGAGACCACTAAGGCCTATATAAAAGAGACTTCAGATACAGTATTAGGGGACCACTAAGGTCTATATAAAAGAGACTTCAGATACAGTATTAGAGGACCACTAAGGTCTATATAAAAGCATCCAAAAAGCAGCATGTCATAGGACCTTTAATGCTTTACATTTGTGAAATTCTTAGATCCACATTGTCACTCGAGCTCTGGATTAAATGTTGTGAAGATTGTATTTTGAAAAAAAGCTTCAAGCTGAAATCTTGTGACATTTTTGACTTTGTACAAGAAAGCCGTTAGCTGGATTTTGGCATTAGACTCATCCTCAAACAAAAATGACGGTAAGGTTATCTTCACAACCCAAATCCTGCCTCCCTTTGACATCATCCCATCCATCCTCCTGGGCTTGTCTTTTGTCTGCTAATACACTAAGAGCATTTTCCCCCTCAGTGATTTTACAATCAAGCGAGTCATATTTCACCTGGCCTCTGGTATCTGCTTCTGCCTTTATTGTTGTTATTATCCAACACTTAGCTTTTATGGCTCTTCCTGACAAATCCTCGCAATAAAGTCATAATCCATTTATGAAGGGGCCTAACTAATCAATTAATGAAAATTGGACCTACAAAGGCAGGCCGAGGGGCCATTGATTGAAAGTGTCTATGTGGGGCCGATGAGCCTGTTAAAATACTTGTTAACACCCAGGAATCAAAGAGCTGAAATGGAATTGCTTCTCTAGCAATTAGTTTATTGATTTAATCAAGGGTCTTTAATGTAGAGGGTGAATGTGTGTGTGTGTGTGAGCAGAGGTGGTGGTGGTGGTGGTGGTGGTGGGGGCTAGGTAATCTGCTCCCCTGGCCAATAAAGTAGGGATTTGCGTTTTACTCTGTTCTTAAAGAAACAGATGAGCCAGCTGAACTGCACAACTTTCCCCTTGTGCGTCACCTCCCTTTGACTGTCAAATACTATCTTTTTGTTTTTACTTTCTGTGGCTTATGTCATCCCCTCTTGATTTCAGGTCCATGATGTGGTGTGTTTACTCACTAGCATAGGGCGAGTTGCCTGCTGATCCATTGAGGAAGTTGGGCGAGGTGCCCAAGGTTGCCATGCCAGAGTTAGCGTAGCCATTCATGCTAGTGGAGACGGAGCTGTAGCCGCTCTGCTGGGGAGTGGAGCTGGGCACATAACCATGAGGGGACACACTGCTTGTGTTCCTATTGAAACCTACGGACAGGGAAAGAGAGGGAGACGGAGAGAGAATAGGTGTTAGGGGTATAACAGATGGCACACAAAGCAAAACGAGAAACATGCAATGCTGCCAAGTACTCTTATCCCTACGCGGCTAATGGACATAGCAATAAAAGCCAAAAGGAATTCTCGAAAACTCTTGGACAGCATATGGCAGAGCGAGAAAGCAGAGGAAGAATGATATGACAGGGAACTAGCAGCAATCCAACTACTGAAACAAGAGGCCTTTAACCTTACTGGCTCCTCTCCAAAATGAGATATATTGATAAGGCAATTAACACTAAAAGGCCTCTGCAGCTCTCCTGTAATTTATAAAGAATGAAGCCAGTTTTTCCTGACAGGACCTTTCTCTACTTTATGCTTTACAGGGGCAGCGAACAGAAGGAGGACAAGATGGAAAGGAGACTATAAATATATCTCAGGTCCAATGCGCTGACAATGGAGGAAAAAGAAAAACAGCTGGAATTGAACATCAGGAATTTCTGCTCTCCAGTGCAACACGGGCTGCACTTCTCTACCGTAGGCGCCTCTTTCTTGATAATTAGGTACCACCAATTCCCCATCCTCATCTGTTATGAGTTGGAAACTGTGGGCCAGAAGTCACGCAGCTGATATCTGTTGTTTTCTTCACATCTGAGCATGTTTCCAGGTGAAGATGAAGGATAGAGGAAGCTCATTGGAAGTATTGAGACGCATCCAGAGGCTGGTCCATCCGCCCTCCTCTCCTTCCCCTGATACACGTGATGAATCACCACTGACGGCATCCACATCTCTCTCTGTCAGACAGGGGCCGACCCCAGTCTAATATACACACCCCTAGGACCCACTCATATTTCTCCATCCTACTCCATCCATGGCTCTCTTTTTATCCATTCTTCACTCTCTCACCTTCGTTCTTTCCTCGACTCAAGTTTCTTACTGTCGCCTCCTCCTCCTCCTCCTCCTCCTGTCCTCCTTTTTCAGAATCTTCCTTATTTGCTCTACACTCTTAAATCACCCTCTCTGAATTTCCCACATGGAAAATAAAATCTCCCTATCGCACTACTCATCTTTACTATCCCCCGCCACTTTTCCCCAGGATAATAGACAATTGTTTCCTGTTGACTTTGCTCACCCTGATTGGCTGTTTGTGCCACCTCTGACCCAGTGAAGGAGTTTACGGACATCATGCCAGCGTGGACGGAGCCGCTGCCAAGGCCGGCTAGCTGGTTGTGCCCTCGTGGCACTGTTGTGTAGAGGGCCTCTGCGATATCCGCTGCTCGTTTCAGAATCATCTCCTGGTAATGAGGAAGAAAAAAGGAAGAGCTGTGGTCAACAACAGAGGCAGGAGAGAAGAAAAAGAGGACATACTGTATGCCCTCGACGCCGGCTTTATGGCCTCACAAGATGCTAGATCTGCACTTGAGATATTGCCCATGTAAACCTAGTAGGCTGAGTGTTTTTTTTATTATCAGTGGTCACTGGGAGTGGTGGGATTGGTTCCAGTAAATGGAGGAAAGCCTCATTACCAGACTCATCACATCTTTAGACGGCCACCCAGTCCTTAATCCCACTCCTCCTCCTCCTTCTCCTTATCTGCTTCTGTTCTCTTCCTATTCTCCTCTCCTCCTCATACATCCAGTTAGCATTGGGAATCTCCGCTCCTCCTCAACACATGAGCTGATGAAAGCACTAACTTATTCCCACGTGTGCGTTTGTGAGTCCCAGATCTCGCATGAACTACGGCAGGAGACACGTGGTCCGGACCACAAACATAATTTGAGGAAAATATATTGATGTTTGTGTGCGTGCTCGTGTGAGTGTTTACCTGGTTGTTGTGAGGCATCCCGTACAAGGCCTCCACCAGGTCTGCTGCTCTCTTTAAGATCACCTCCTACAATCAAGCATGCAGAAATGGGGAAGGGGATTGATCACGAGTGTGACGGCTCAAAGAGTTCAGTCACTTTTATTACATTTCACGTCCTACATTATGCTGTGAATGCAGAACAGAGAGTGCAGGTGAGAGGAAGGAGGCAGACAGAGGAAGGGAGAGGAAGAGAAATGGGCCTGTCCCGGCACTTTGTTACTAGCCGGGCAGTTTGGGAGAGCAGAGGTAAAGATACTGTTATCTGTGAATAAAACATGAGCCTATATCTCTCTATCAGTCAGCCATCTTCTACTTCTTGTCCTCCCTACTGTCACCGCCAGATCATGAATCACATGATCGCACATCAATCTCATTTAACACAACACATCATCAGGTTGACGGCTATACAACTCCCCTCGTCAGCGGGGACACACCCGTCTCCTGCCCCGTATTAACCCTGGTAATGATCCAAGTGAATAGCCCTGCATCCACTTTGTGTGATAAATGTAGAACATCGTCGCTCGGGTGAAAACCGCCGAGTGGAATTTCCCACATCAAACATTTATCCTTCCGTAGTGTTTGCCGTTTCTCCGCCGCTCATTTTCCACCGCTTACCCTTCTTTCTCTCCTCTCACTGTCTTTATTCTTTCCCCGTCCCTGAGTGTATGAGTGTGTGACTCCAGGCAGTCGTTATATGTGTGTGTGATGTAGACACCTACAGCCCTACGAAACCCTTTTTAAAAGTTAATGTGCCGGGGCCAGGATATATGCTGGAGGCGCGACAACCAGAAAATTGCAGCCCCCTCCCCTGCAACCTTCCCCTCGTTTCTTTCTCTCCCTGCCTCTCTTCCACCCGCGCATACACACACACGCTGTGCGCTATACCCTCCTGAGTGTATCCCTCGCTGTGAACAAGGCCTGGAGCATGTGTGCTCTCTGTTCCGTGACACACCGCCTTTCAATCAGACCTCATATCACACACACAGACACACACACACACAGGCGCAAC
>CM042435.1:3101973-3206973 GCA_023631565.1 Gymnocephalus cernua
CTGGACTGGAGGGATTCACCTAGCAATCACCCACATCAGATCAGATCAATGCTCATGGAAATTTCATGAAGCCTAGATTCCACACCGCTTCATATTTCACTATAATAACCCACAGAGCCGCAGGGGGAGTGTGTATGGAGGGGTGAGGGGGCAGGAGAAGGAGGAGAGGAGGCAAGGGTGGAGGGGTGTTGGATGTATGAGCTTTAGGGGAGGAATAGGGGGGGGTAGTTGGGGTGCAAAGAGTAGGAGGTAGGGGGGTGTGAGGGATAATTGAGAGGTCAGCACGGTGAAGTCGTTCTGGAAACACAAGAGAGGAGGAGGGGAAACTACAGTAAGAGTCCAGTAGCCCTTTCTCCTTCTCCTCCTGTGTGTGTGTGTGTGTGTGTGTGTGTGTGTGTGTGTGTGTGTGTGTGTGTGTGTGTGTGTGTGTGGGGGGGGGGGGGGGGGGTACTTGCAGGGTTAGGTAATTGGCTCTGAGGCTTGATGTTAACACCTTAACAGGCCCTCAGACAGTGGGTAAGGAGCTGATCATATCACAACCGTCTGTTTCTCTCTCTCCTTCTCACTCTCCACTCCTTCGTCTCCCCCCTCCCTCCTCCCCCCCCCCCCCTCCCTCTCTCCCCTCTGCAGTCTCCAGTGCTCAGGTGTGATCTCATAAGCGCTGCCTTGCGATCGATGCCGCCAGTGGCAGGGGGTTCAATAGCCCTGAATTACGGCTTCATTTCTCCCCCACCCTCACACAGATGAGAGCTGCCCCCCCCCCCCCCCCACCACCACCACCACCACCGCACACACGTATATACAACACCCCCACCGACTACTCACAATCCAGATCAATACCTTACAATCTAATTTTTATCCATTTTTCCATAAACCCAGAGATTGCGTTTATTTGCAGAATCCGACAAGCTAAATAAAGCATCGCTTGAACATGTCAGGGAGACTAATGCATGGCTGGAAATTCATACACAGAAAACAGATGAGTAGAGCTTTTTGCTCCTAGAGGAAGGGAGAGGCTGAGGAAGGAGAGGGAGGAGAGGATAGAGGAGAGGAGGGGAGGGGGTGGATGCTAAGAGATTCTACAAATCAATGGAGGTGTGGATGCTACTACAACCTAAGCTCTAATTATCTGTTGCAAAAAGTGCATGTCGACAGTTAACAATGCCTGACAGCACGGATCCTCACTGGGAGAATGCAAATTCTGAAAAAATCTGGAGGAAAAACGCACGCTTGAATTAAGATATAAGAAAACATAAGAAATCATTCCCCCCACCCCCGGTGAACGCCGCGCATTTCAGCGGGGTATAAAATAATCTTCGTTCGAAATTCATTTACATCATCATCATGGACCAGATGCTCCTGTAATAAGAACGGAGCACGCTAAAGAGGGAAGACAAGCCACATGGTGCAGAAAATTAATCTCAATCTCAAATAGAGGTGTGAATTTCCTCACTGTTAAGACTGTGTGCAGGAAATGTGAATGTGTGCAGCTATCTCAGCTGGCCCTGTCTCCAGCTGGAGACCAGCCGGTTTAATCAACAGCAGGCCTCCACCCAAGCTCAATAAAAGACAGCATTCACAAATAGGAGCAAGACAAGTAATTGACCAGCTCGTGGTTGCACCCCACTTTTATTGCCAGATGACTGCATGCTGCATTTGTGTGTGAGTGGTGCGTGGATGTGTTTGTACACGAGTGCACGTGTATCGCATGTGCATATGAATGTGAAATACATATGTAAATCTATGTTAACAACAGATTTTATCACCGATTCAGCACATTGCACCAACATCATGATGTCCACACAATCGGCATCAGAAATATGACTAATTTGAAGTACTCAGGCACCATCTGAGCAAAGTAATCTGTCTCAGTTGTGTGTGACAAGCCGATTTCATCACGATGTGGAACAGCTTAATTAGGGCTAAAATAAATCAAAACTGTACAGAGCAAGCTAATGTTTACAGGACTTACTGCATTTCATCTGCATTTCAATCTTGTGTCTGTATTGAATAGAATGACAGACAACTGACAGTCCTTCCTCCACTCCTGAAACTAATTTAACAGTGGCAGGCAGAGAGATTTCAGCAGCCTCCCGGCTAGTTTAAATTCTGTTCTTGACTTTTGTCTTTTACCTTACTTTTCCCGCTCGTCCTCGCGGCAACTGAGTGATGTTTCCTAGACACCCTAATCTGCACTCAGCGCTGAAAAACTACCCCTAATGTTTGTGCGTGCATGTGTGCGGATGCGTGTCGGTGCGCATGGTGCCGGCCTTAATGTGAGCCAGCAGAGCCTTTTAATATCAGCAGAAGCTGTAGTGGAAGCACTAAGCAGACAAGGCTGCATACTGAGGAGGGAGGGATTGCCTTTTGAACGACAAGATGATTCATCAACTCCCCCAATCTATGGCCGGTATCCCTGTGTCACACACACAAACATACACACATGCACACACACACACACACACACACACACACACACACACCCGTGGGCCCTAGTGGCAGTGAGCATCTATATCGCATAGAGAAAAGAAAAGGGAGAGCATTGCTGATGAATGTTACAAAGATAGCAATCCAGTAAAAGGTGATAGACAACCAAACATGGTGATGCATTTATAGAGACGGGGGAGAGGGGGGTGGGCAATGACCATATAATGAGAGAGAGAGAGAGAGAGAGGGGATTAGGGAGAGCTCTCAGCCCCAGAGGTGGGTAAGGCAGAGGGCAGAGAGAGGAACAGAAGGGGGATAAGGGGATAAAAAGCCAGAGGAGGAGCAGAGAATGAAAAAAAAACATTCTTTTATTCTTATCAGTGGAGAGCTTAATTGCCTTTGATGAGTCTAATTGGAGCTTTCTGAAGTCTAATGGCAGAGGACTCCTCAGAGACGGCAGAGGACACATTACTGTAATAGCTTCTCTCCGATCTCCCCTGCACCACAAGTCTCTTGCTCGTCTCCTCCGTCCTGAACCACAGCTGAAATTTTTCCGTTCACCGCTGGCTGGTTGTGCAGTATCAATGATCAGGCAGAGGAGGGCGGAGGGGGGTAAACCTATAGAAGGGTTGTGTGTGTGTGTGTGTGTGTGTGTGTGTGTTGGGTATGTTTGCAAAGTAGCGGTAGCAGCAGTATTGGGTATGTGTTGACTTAATTAGGTCTGTGAGCCGCTCGCTTTCCTCTCCTCAGCTGAAGTTGATTAGCAATGCCAGCTGTCCCCAATGTAATTCAGCGTGCGTGTGTGTGTGTGTGTGTATGTGTGTGTGTGTGTGTGTGTGTTCGTGCGTGCACATGTAATATATGAGTATATGCATGTCTGCGAGTGTGGGGCTGCGTTCATGAGAGTGCGCGCTAGCTGCCAGCTGCCACGCAGTGCTGCCAATCCTCCATGATTAGTACCCACTGGCAACTGGGCTCAAACTGGTGCCAAACAGACCCAGGAGGGCAACATGGCCCATGGTAATCCTCCATCCCTCTCTCCGATCCTTCTCCTCTCTTCCCTTTCCTCATCCACCTCTCTCCACTCTCATCAATTGCTTTTTTATGCTCCAAATGCTCTGCTTATCCTCTCGTTGTTCTCTGCCTCACGTTCAGGATACCAAATGTGAGCAAGGTTCCTCCTCGCTAGGAGAACGTGAAGTTATAAAAAGGGCTGATAAAGGAGCTGTGGAAGAGGTACAAAATACCCACTGGGGGTACAGAGCAGTGGCTGAAGTGAAGTGTGTGAAGAGTAGAAGTGGGAGCTATGCCTCGACGCGGTTGACTGTGTCACCGTGAAGGTGCCAGCGCTTGGCAAGCAGCAGCCCAGTGTGTGTGTTCAGCTCCCACCGGGTGACCTCTTGCTTCCCCTCACCTGTTGAGATTCTTCTATGTGCCTCCATGGAAGTCAAGAGGCAGAGAGAGAGAGGGAGAGAGAGGGAGAGAGAGAGAGAGAGAGAGAGAGAGAGAGAGAGAGAGAGAGAGAGAGAGAGAGAGGGGAGGAATTCATCCAAAGAAGCAAGTTTTGAATAAGTGAATGTGACAAGGGGAAAGAGTGGCGGGCTGGGAAGAGATAGGGCGTTTATGCATACAGTTCCCACATGTCTGGCACATTAAAAGGCTGCGCACACAAATGCACACATCTACACACACTTACATACACACCACAGCTCTATGAATTTGGCAGGGTGCGGGCGGTTGGACAGCTCTGGCATGGCAAAGGCTGCCCACCCATCTGCCCTCTGTCTTAGTAATGCAGTTACTTGTCAGTGTGCATGCGTGTGCTTGAAGTACGTTCACACATACGTACAAACACACACACCAAACAAACACAGGCGGCCTATTGCAGCCTTTCCCACAAGTACACAAACACGGAGTCATAATTATGACGCATGGACATGGATTCTGTCCATGCACAGTAATTAGGACACACACAAGATGCAGCGGTGATGTGACGCACACGCTCGCGCTCAGTTGTGATTTTGTCAAATGTTGGCAATTCCAACCGGGGCTTGCAGCCTAAGACTATCAGTGGTTGAGATTACAGACAGATTTATGTGATTCACAACCTCCCCGGGGACCCGTGGCCTCGCATTGGTTAATCACCGCTTCACATTCACTCTCTCTGCCGCTCTTTTCACCGCGCGGCTATAACTCTGCACCGATACACTCTGATGCAACACTGGAGTTATTCATGCTCCTGCACTCACCGTCAAAAATCACAACATCCTCATGGAGCTCTTCCTTTGTGAGTCGCGCCTTCGACAGGGTTAAATCTCAATAATCCCCCTAATCAAAAGGTTAAACCGCCTCCTAACCTTCACCTGATTCATAAAAAGAGGGCAAACACTTTCCCTCCTCCAATCACGAGGCTTTTGCACTGAATTATTGAGTCGTGTTATTGAATTTTGAATTGTTTATAATGCACATTTATTTTCTCTCCCAGAAACGGTGTAGAGAAAATGACACACAATCTGAACTGTACTAGGTTAACTTTAGCAGATATTGCAAGTACGTAGTCCTAAGGGCTCAGTCAGTAGGGAGTTGGGTTGGGACCAGAGGGTTGCTGGTTCAAGTCCTTATCAACAAGGCCCAGAACCCACCCTGACTCTCTCCACACTCCACCTCTGGCTCAACATGCCACTGTACTTACTCTGCTGTACTGTTACTTATCATATTTCATTCGTATATTTCAGATAATACATACTGTGTGTATATATTTATACTCATATTGTTTATATTCTCCTGATCCTTCTTATATGTAGAGAATGTGTGACATGCACCAACAACACCAAGCCAGAAAAGGTCTGGTGGTGGACTGGTAGCTGGAGAGGTGCCAGTCCACCTCCTGGGCACTGCCAAGGTGCTCTTGAGCAAGCCACCGACCCCCCCCAACTGCTCAGGGTGCCTTTCCATGGGCAGCCCCCCCCCCCCCCCCCCACACACACACACACACACTCGGACATCTCTCCATTAGTGCATGTAGAGGTACTGAGCATGTGTGTGTAATTCAGGCCTGTGTGTAGTGTGTGTAATAACAACAGAGTGAAAACATTGTAATTTCCCCTTGCGGAGTTAATAAAGTTTACATTATTAATACAATCTAAAGTTTGTGAAGGTTTTTACAATATGTGGTTCTAGCTTTTTTTGACATTACTAGTTGTTAGTAGGAGATGAGAGAATCCATCAGATAGGTAGACTGGGGCTACGTTATCTCTGGTAATTAGTGTCATTAGTAAGTGTTGGTGCCAGTACCTGTGTAGATGAAGCGTCCAGGTGTGCCTTTGCAGAACTGTTTGGATTTGTAGGACAGCGTGACTTCCACCACCCCGGGGATGTGTCTGGGTGGAGTTTGCACACGAATGGCATGGGGGGTGATCAGCTGCGGAGAGGCAGGGAGGGCAGAAAGATTAATGCAATGAAACTTCATATCTAAACACGTGCTCGAGGGGCTCTTCTCGGCTCGCCTCAGACCTTTCCTTTGCAGCTTTTGACTTTCTTTCTTTGTATAATCAACCTGGAAATGATGTGTTAGCGCTAAAGCCCTGAGGTGGCCCTCGTAGCCCGGGGCAATGTCACTGTGAGGCTTAGGATGGTTATCAGTGCTGACATGGACTCTAACACGGGTTCAAAAGCAGTTATCGGTTTATGAATAAAACACACCTTCCTCTGCATACATCTATTACACAGTATAAGTAAACGTATAATATGCTTGTCTCTGCCGCCCATGTCTCTGTGTCTGTCAGCTGAGGCTGTCTAGCTGACGTTAGCCACATTAAAGTACCACTGTGTCTTAACAGGCTCACTTAGTGCGGTTGATGAGCCTACTCGCCACGTATTTCTCTCTCTGTGTGTGTGTGTGTGTGTGTGTGTGTGTGTGTGTATGCTGAAGGGTCTTTGAAGGAAAAAGGCAACAAGACAAAACACAGATGAGACCTCACTGAGTGCTCGTTTTCTGCACACTATAGTCAACTAGCACTCAAAGCTAGCAGCGCTCAAAAGCTATCAATGCCTCTGCCAGCAGCTATCGTGTGTGCATTTATGTCTGTATGTGTGTGTGTGTGTGTGTGTGTGTGTGTGTTGTTCTAACTGTCCCTTTCATTGCTCACTTAGCTACGCTTTCATTCCACCATCGTCTGGCCCCATTCACCTCTCGGCGAGAAAATATAGGAGCTTTTTATAGAATTATTCCTTTACTAAAGAGAAAGCTGTTTAGCTGCGCCGCTCACTGACCTTCAATTTCACACATACACTGCATTTACATTTTAGTCATGTGGCAGATGCTCCTTACAAAGAGATTCAGACTGTACGTTGTGCACATATTCCAAGAAGGCAGATACTAATATAATAAAAGACAGGTACGGAGCTGAGAAGAGATACGACAAAAATACTCAGAGAGAAACGAGAAAGCAGGCTGCTTAGATTGTACAATATTTGTATATGGGTTTATGGGTATATGGGTAAGGCTGCAATTAATGATCATCGTCATTGTTCATTAATCTATTTATTATAATTTTTTAGTCAGGTGACCTCAGATGGATTCTATTTACTTCAACATGAGACACAGAAAAGAGGGCAATCCTCACATTTGAGAAGCCAAAACTTAATTGAATAATCAATTTAGCACTAGTTTACAGCAGTAGTTCCCAGCCTGGGTGTTAACCCGTCCCCACACACTCACACACACACACACACTCACACACACACACACACACACACACACACACACACACACACACACACACACACACACACACACACACACACACACACACACACACACCGCGCGCACAGTGGCTGACCTCGCTCCAGACCAGCATGGTTCCAAAGATGACCTGCAGGCCGTCGAAGAAGTTGTCCCCGATGATGATGACGGTAGCGCCCCCTGTGGTCCAGCCTTCACTGGGGCTGATGGCTTTGATGCTGGGGGTTGCTGCAAGAGTCACAAGCAAAATAGATTAGATGCTAACTAACCTAATGACAGCTCACACTGTAAAGGTCTTTGCTATCGACATAACGTACAGTCCCCTCTTCTTCTTTCCATCTCCTCCTCTCTCACTCACGCATCACCTCTCTCCTCTCTCCCAGGGGTCGGGGCCGAGGGAGGAATACTAATCAGAGTGATTATATGCACCCCTGTTATTAAACATCACCCTTGCCCTGTGTGTGAGGGCAGCGCCGGTGCGCTTGTTTTATGACACGTGGCAAAGCGTGCGGGCGTGTAAATGTCAGGTGTGCTGAGTGTCTGATCAAAGGCCACGCGACCGGGGAGCAGAGCAGAGCCAACAGTAGCTCTGCCCTCTGAATACGCCGCCTTCATTAACCAAACACTTAGTTCTTGCTCGGCTGTCCATTTCACATGTAGCTATGGTACTGCTTCTGAGCGCCTGGCCACTGATCACGCAGGCTCAGCTCAGCTCCTGCTTGGATATTTGTAATGCATTGTGTAAGCCTTCAGTGTTTTCTCTTCAAAACATATTCTTTATGTCTTAATCGGACAAAGTACATGGAATAACAACAATAAACCACATTTTCAATAACTGGTATTCAACGTGCCTTTCGACCTTACGGTATCTGTTGGCATTATGGACTTGGAGATTACAGGATGTGATTGAAGAAAAGAACAGCATTGGGAAAATACATGTTTATACAGGCTAAATCTCCTCTCCTTAACAGATATGCAGCTTGTCAGACATGCTGTAATTCTGTAAAGCGGCATAATCCACTTTAGACTAGGCTGACTTTTTCCCTGCAGCCTAGCCTTTGCTCTTTGCCTGACTCCCTGTTCTGTTGATCCTCCCCAACAAGCTGGAATGATATTTAGCCCCCCGATACGCCTGCAGAGATCAACGTTCACCAAGCAGCAATCTGTGGCTGTAATCATGGCCTAAGATGCCTCCTTTTCACAGCCGCTGATATTATGTGCGCTCCATGTGCGTTTGTGTGTGTGTGGATTAACCAGATGGTGGAACGTGAAGCCATGTGATAGGATTATACTTTGGGGTGTTCCTCTGCGCCATCTGTTCAACTTTATGCACTGCTCATCTATTACCGCCTGAAATGGGCCCCCAAAGTTGTGTATCCTGCACACAAACTCAACACACACTAGAAACAAAAAGGACACCGTTGCCTTCCTTCTTATCATTTCTTCATACTACCATACACTTTTACCCCTTCCTTTCATCCCTGTCACCCCCACACACACGCACACACACACACACACACACACACACACACACACACACACACACACACACACACACACACACACCCCCCGCCCCCCAGCTTGTTCGTTCCCTCCTGTTGTTACTCCTTCCAACCGCCGTCATCAGGAGAGCAGAAAATCAGAGAAGAGGAAATTCCCAAACAAATCTCTCTGACACAGGGAACATCTGCTAGCGTGCTGTGTGCGCTCTCCTTTCTGTGTAAGATCCCGGTCTCGCTGACGTCTCCAATATGTCCCGTCTTTGTGAACCTTTCAAATCGTCTGTGAGACCAGTCGCAGGGACAAGTGGCCCACCTTTCCCCCTGGAGAACGGTCATTAGAAAGACTAAACCACAGCATTCAATCCTAATGCAATCTACTGTAGGCCGTCATGTAAATCCCTTCTTAGGTTTTTGTCGTTATCATCCCTAAGGTTGACTTTCCTCAAAGAAAAAAAAATATGTTTCTCTTATTCAATGTCTGGGAAATCGAAATGAGAAAATAACTGGATTAGGGACTTGGGAATCAGTGCGGGCTCCTAAATCATGTGCACATGTCATTATGAAGTATTAAAGGGTTGGGTCTGACTGTGCATGCAGGGGGGTGTGTATGTGTGTGCATGGGCTTTTTATGTGTGTGTGTGTATGGGTAAACCTGAGGGATGGGGAGTGATTGAGGGCTGGAGGATAAAAGCAGGTCTCCGAGGAAATAAAGTCAGTGTTGGCTTTAAGCAGAACAGACCTCATAAGACACATAGTGCTTATGTGAGGCAGAGTAGAAGGCCCAGAGGCAGAGACCTGAGGGGAGCAAGCCACGAGGGAGAGACTCACTAGCTACCACTCTCTCCTCTCTTAGCTAGAGCTTGTAACCCTACAAGGGAGGAAAGTGAGAATGGAGGAGGAAGCAGGAGAGAGATAAGAGAGACAGCATGAGCACAGGTTTGAGAGGGATAGAGCACAGACATGAGAGGGGCTGAGTGCAGAGCCAGACAGAGGGGGAAGGGGGTGAGAGAGAGAGGGAGGGAGGGGGAGTTGAACAGCAAGAAAGAAAGTGAGGAAGACAAAGACAGCTCAGAGAGAGAGAGAGAGAGAGATTTTTATTACCGTGCTCCAGGTAGGACGGGGTTCCTTCCGAGGGGTCCAGTCTTCGAGCTCGGCGTCCGTGTTTGGAGTTATTGTGCACAAACATGTTGTCGGAGACGGCCAGGACGTGACCCTCCACGCTCACCGTAGTTGACACAACCACCTAAGGAAAGGGAAACCATGAAACTGTGTGTATGTGGTTGATCTAAACTGTGAACAGGGCATTAGAAATTCCTGTAAAATCTTACGTGGGTTGCAGAGTTTTATTTTGAAGGGAACATGTTAACATTGCAATTGTTATATTTCATATTTTTCCTTAGCCTCCTAAATAGTTGTTACTATAGTTTTAAGGGAGTAGATATTTTCTGATGTAGCATTAGTACTCAGGAAGTAAAGTTGTACCGAATGTGTTGCATTTTCTATCTATATCTATATTATTCTTACTACTATAAGTTCATATCTGTACGTGTTGTTCATACATTGTTCATATTACATAGCCATATTTATTCTGCTCTTATAACACTGCACTAGATTTCTATGCACCACCTGTCTATACTTTGTATATCGCGTTGCACTTTTCTGCTTTTTCTTGCACTCCTGGTTAGACGCAAACTACATTTCGTTGTCTTTGTACTTGTACTCTGCACAATAACAATAATCTAATCTAATCTATCTAATTTTGGCTATCTTTACTTTCTGTTCTGGACCTACTTTTGGTGTTTTTGCTATACATGCAGTGTATAATGATTTTAAACCTGCAATAACAGAGTGGCTACAGCAGAAAACAAGCTGTGAACGTACATATTATGCTTTATAAAGTTGATATGGCAAACGGTTGCCTATTTACACATCCAGGAGACAGAGAGCAACATTCACCACCTGGTATGAACTCTCCTTTTAGCTCTGCTTTTGCTCTCCACTGACTTTTGGCTATTTAGCTGCTAAATACTTCACTGTTTGCCTGCTAGCTGCCAACTCTGGCTGTTTGGCGCTGGCTAGGTAATGTACAGAGGTTTTTTTTTAGAGCTTTTTCACTGAAAACAGCTGGCGTAAACGACTGTGAGAGCATTCAGAGTGAACCAAAATAGTAAAGTTGTGGGCCGGAAAACCAAAAGAATGTTGATCTGATGAGGATTGAGAATTATTTGTCATTTTGTAATGTTAGTGTGCATACTATGCTCTCTTTTCTCTCTGGATTTCTCCCTGGGAAAGCACAGAGAGCATTTATTTAGTTATGTTTCTCTTCTAGTGCTGCGGGGGATATGCTGTTGCAATGTCTGGCGCTTTGCAAAAAAGTTGCGAAAGACAGTCCCAGTCAAATGTGGCCATTGTCCTCTGTACAACACATACTGTAGGCACGCAGGCAACTGCATCTCACCTGAAAACGCCTCATGTCTCGAGGGTTCCCTGCATTCTTCAGGCAGTTCTGGTTACACTTCAGGAAGAACTTGAGGAAGAACCTGCATATGCAGAGAAAGAGAGATGGAGAGAGAAACAAATGAGTTAGTGAAAGAACAGCTGCCTGTCACTGAAAAGTACAGAATGAGCTACTTCAATAAAACACAAATAAAATAATAAAACAGCAGTGGCAGACAAGGCATACGCACTACCCCAACCTCATCCATCAGTTGTTTATGACAAAGGGACTTTTCTACGTAAAAACAGCTCCAGGATATTGAGTAAGATGCTACCTTGTATATCCATCTCCGAGCTGCTGTCACAGCTTGCCATAAACTCACCGGGGCAGACGGTCGCCCCCCCCCCCAGCTGCAGAGTCGTGTGACGGAGGTTGTGCTGTAGCTACGATGCAGCACAGTGTTGCCATTCCTGCCTCTCTCAATCTCAGTGTGAGAGACCACATCAACAGCACCTGTCATGCATTATTAATAGGCTGAGATGGCAAGTATGGCTACCCACATCGATACTTAATGAGGGAGGGAGGAGGGAGGGTCGGAGGAGTAAAGGGGAAGTGTGTGTGTGTGTGTGTGTGTGTGTGTGTGTGGGGTGGGCAATGGAGGCCTTAAAGCAGAAAGGGGAGGGCTTACAATGTATCTCCTAGCCCCACCCCAAGGCTTGACGCCTGACAACTTTAACTGTAACAACAGTACGGTACATCTCTCCATTCTCCCTCCTGCACTGTCTGTCTCTCTGAAGAGAAAAGAAGCTAAATCAAATAAACCGTGAAAATAAACAGCACCGTGTACAAATAAACAGGAACCCTCAAAAGGGGAAAAATAAAACTACAACATTTCCCGGTCCCCTCCTCCTCCTCCTCCTCCTCCTCCTCCTCCCTTTGAGATAGCTCAAAGAAGTGCTGACAGCTGAAACTGCTTACAATACAGATCTCCACCAGCCACAGAGAGAATCACTCCTTTGCTCAGCTTTTCTTTCATATATGTCTTATTTTCTACCCTCTGTTCATTTGTTATGGCTAGGATTCTGCACTGGGCAGCGCGTTTGGAGCCAACTGCCTTAGATATAATCACGCACGAGCACACGCACACACACACACACACGCACACACAGACATGTCAAGAGAAACACAGCAAGCAGCAGCGTGACTTGGACAATTGCTTCATCTAGAAGAGGAAAAAAAAGAAGCAAAAACAAGAGAGCAAAGAAGATAAATGGACAGACCAGAGTTCTGTCTCGTTTTCAAGGGCCAGTCTACCGCTGCGCGCATTACAAGCATCTGATGCAACACGAGAGACTCGTGAATTTATCCTCGACAACTTTTAAATGCATGACAGCTGGTTAGTGGTAGAAGCTCTTCTTCAAGCGAGGAAGAAAAAGAGCCTCTTATGATGTGAACAACAAACTGTCTTTCTCTGCCTCTCTCCTTTTCTTTCCCCTCCCGCTTTGTTTGTGTTCTGATTTACGATCTCGCTGGCGCAAGAAGGCTAACACTGAATGAGAAGGGGGGGGGGGGGGGGGGGGGGGGGGGGGAGGCAAGAAGGGCAAGAGAGAGAGAGGGAGGGAAGTAGAATATGATGGAAAGATAGACAGACGGACAAGGTAGAGAGTATGTGAAATGGGAAAGGAGAGACAGACCACCCTCCTGTATATTTTAGAAGCTGTAGGCCAATATCTCAATAATTCATGAAGCAGAGAGATGGAGGCGTTTTTTTCACAGTGGCTGTTGGACCCCACAGGCTGCGGCTCTCCCAACTTTCTTATCTCCTCGAGGTCAGAGAGCAGCCTTAAAGACAGCTGTGGACCACATCAACTTGTCCAACATACTCCACCTTCCTCACTGCACCTCCTGTTTAATTCATCGACTCTTTTCCCTAAGTGTCCTCCTCCTCCTCCTCCTCTGAGGGAACCCTATGATAGACAGATGATGGATAAGTGGGTAGAGGAAAGTTAGGGTCACCAGAGTCAGAGGTGACCACATCAGGAGGTTAAATATTAGAGTTTGGATTGGAGAGAGGAGGAAAAGGAGAAGCGAGATATCGAGTGCAAAAGAAATAAAAAAATAAGACAGTAAGAGGAAGTCAGCATGCACATGTCAGCGTGTCCCCTCGATCTGGGCTCATCTGATTCATTATTTACGTGACTTAAGGTGTCTGGAGTCAGCCGCACGGAAACATTACAAAACTGCAGCATGTTGATTCCTTTAGTGCTCTATCTCATCTCCCCAGGAGCCGGGGGACTGGAATCACCGCTGCACACATTTACATGGATCAACAGAGTGGGGGGGGGAGCAGTGCGTGTTGATATGCAATAGCAAAGAGATTACCATAAGGATTTATGGATAATCTGATTGACAGCTGAACAGTAAATATGGACAGATCGGCTGGCGATGGCCTTTAATTCTAGTACTCTGTTCAGCTCTCTATTATCATTATTACTGTTATTTTCCTCGCATCCCTCCATCATTTATTGCGTCATCACTGTCGCTCTGGTACTCATGTTGACGTTGATGAACTCAATAACACCACCGTGGGTTCATTTCAACTGATTTTAAAGTAGATGTTAAGTAACAAAACATGGATTCTTTTAGTTTTTTAAGATTCTTTTTTGGGGCTTTTCCGCCTTTTTTAATGGACAGGACAGCTAGGTGAGAAAGGGGGGAGAGAGAGAGAGAGGGAAGACATGCAGGACATCTTCACAGGTCGGGTGCGCCTGGTCAACCCACTGATCCAACCCGGCCACAACATGGATATTGTTACAATCATTTTTTCCAGATAATTCAATAGTCCACGTTTGGCTCAGTTTGGTCGAGTTTTAGCTCAGTTTGGACTATTTGAACTGTTTATTATCCATTACGCAATCATTTAAAATGTTCTACCTTCGCTATATATTTATATATAGATATTTAAAAGCATTTATTCATCACTTTTAACTAACTATTTCTACTTCTCTGCTCACTTGGCAACACAACTGAGACAATACATTTACTAAAGATCCACTTGTAACCAATCTGTAATCTGTTTGGAAGTTTATTTTCCTCCCTAACACAAATACGTGTGCATATACTTTCAATGCAAACATGAGGAAGTTTAATCAGCTACTCCACAATCAACGGCTTTACATAATAGCGTTCAGATGCAGTACAATCCAGCCTTTAAAGACCACAATAGTGAATAAAACCAGAAATGATCTTTGTTGTCATAGTAACATTTCATCAATCATATCATCAATGACAATTGCTGCAGCAACCATTGAGGACAGGATACATGAACTGGTGCAGACGCTCCATATTCATACATGAACTGGTGCAGACGCTCCATATTCATACATGAACTGGTGTAGACGCTCCATATTCATACATGAACTGGTGTAGACGCTCCATATTCATACATGAACTGGTGTAGACGCTCCATATTCATACATGAACTGGTGTAGACGCTCCATATTCATACATGAACTGGGGTAGACGCTCCATATTCATACATGAACTGGGGTAGACGCTCCATATTCATACATGAACTGGTGTAGACGCTCCATATTCATACATGAACTGGTGTAGACGCTCCATATTCATACATGAACTGGGGTAGACGCTCCATATTCATACATGAACTGGGGTAGACGCTCCATATTCATACATGAACTGGTGTAGACGCTCCATATTCATACATGAACTGGTGTAGACGCTCCATATTCATACATGAACTGGTGTAGACGCTCCATATTCATACATGAACTGGGGTAGACGCTCCATATTCATACATGAACTGGGGTAGACGCTCCATATTCATACATGAACTGGTGTAGACGCTCCATATTCATACATGAACTGGTGTAGACGCTCCATATTCATGCATGAACTGGTGTAGACGCTCCATATTCATACATGAACTGGGGTAGACGCTCCATATTCATACATGAACTGGTGTAGACGCTCCATATTCATACATGAACTGGGGTAGACGCTCCATATTCATGCTCCATCTTGAAATACGGTAGCCGGTGAGGGACATACAGGACATACTGCTCCACCTTTCACGTTTTCTCTGTCACATGATAAACTCACAGCTGCTGCCAACGCTGCTAACGGGTATCGTAGCTTCCCGGCCCCGACAAGTTAGAAGAAGGAAACATGGAGGACCACACGCATATATTGTCATTGTGATGAAATGCAGTTTGCGTCTAACCAGAAGTACAAAAAAGCAGAAAAGTGCAATGTGATATATATACAAGAAATCTAGTGCAGTGTTATAAGAGCAGAATAAATATAGCATGTAATATGAACAATGTATTCAACATTTAAGGTTGATTCTGGTAGTTGTTTTTAGACCTAATATCTTTAAATTGACCTTTTTTTTTATAACAATGTGGAGAAGGCTTTGAAAAAGCATGTATATGATGATGTAGTGAGATAAAATGTACAGACTATTGATCTATAGAACATATTGTCTTTGCTTTGATTATTGGTCCCTGTGCCTTGTCTGTGTGCGAGACTCTTGCTGCCATTAAGGTGTTTTTCTGTGCAGACTCCACAGCTCCAAATATTAACCACTGCAAATTGCTGCGCCGGCCGGATTAAATGAAATAAAACCATTTTGCTCTCACGTAATTACCCCCAAATCCAGGAACGGCTGTGGAAGTGAATTTGTGTAAATAACTGCTTGGCCTGTTGAAGCCTCGTGGCATAAATTTGCAACAGCAAAAATGAACGAATAAGCGCATGCAGCCGGTCGCCGTAGTAATTTAATGATCTCACACTTTCATCATATCATAACAGGCATTATTTGTCACTTTGGAGCAATTAAACACAAAATCACCCTCTGCTCATAAAAAACAAAACAAGGAAAGCAATTATAACACAACTTTTAAGTAATCCCTGTAGCATCTAAATATTATTACTGTGGTGATAAAGATTGTCTACGCGATTAGCTAACAGCAAGGAAGCCTCCGAGGGACAGTTCTGTTATATTTTCTAATAATTTTCCTACATTAGCAACAAATGAGGTAAAGAGTTGTTTTCCTTGTCAAATTTAACACGGATAACTTCAGAATCTCCCTCAGTAGTTCTAGTTTATTCATCTTTTTTCAGCCTGTTCTTACACACCGTGCTGTACATCTTTGCGCCTCATTTCTTTATTCATCGCCCCTCGTCTCTCTGTTGTTGTTGCCGATGCCGATGCGCTGTAAAAATGGCTGCGGGTGATGCCATAACTCAGCCCTCTCTGCTCTCCCTCTCCCTCTCGCTCCATCCATCTCTGCCGCACAGATCATCTCCAGAAGAAAAGCACTGTGTCTGCCTCCTAATATGCTTCATGAGGTGTGTAATTCACTGTGCTCCGGAGGGGAGCCATTTGTCTCGGGGGTTAACTAAGTGACACAACAGCACTTCCCCATGCCTGTTACCACCGTGGGACATGTTGAACTAATCTAGGCAGGTAGAGGAATGTACGATCCTGCACTTCAGCAATTAAGCATTAGGATTTGTTCAGGAAATCAATCCTAATGAAGTCACAGGCAAGTTCACATTAAGTGTAAATATTTGTAAGCAAATATAATGTTACAGGAAAGGAAAAAGGAGTGACAAATAGGCGACCGAACTGAAAGTGAAGTCTGGCGCTCTCAGAGAAGCAAACAACTTCCTCAAGTCCTGTTTTGTGTATTTTCTTTTCCTCCCCTTTGTGTTTCACTTCTCGTACTCTTTCTTTTCTCTCTAACTCTTTCTTTCGCTCTTTCAGCTATGCATCACTGACACTTCAGCCAAGAGCCTGACTGGCTTGTTTTCATGGTGACCTGTCTGGCGTAGAAGAAACACACACACACACACACACACGCACACACACTAATTTAGGGAGATTTATGAGGGGGGCCTTGCACCAGGAGCCATGCAGGCTGACCCCAAGGGTGTAGGGGGGGCACTGGGTGGGGGAGGGGGCCTGGCTCCACAGGGGGGGACATTAATAATCTAGAACCAGGTCTGTCTCTGGGCCTGGCCCTGGGCCTCGGACACCGGGCTGTAACAGCCTGCAGTAGCCCAGTTTACTGGGAGAGAAACATCCAGTTCAACATTACTAATATTAGATAGATAGATAGATAGATAGATAGATAGATGGATAGATAGATAGATAGATAGATAGATAGATAGATAGATAGATAGATAGATAGATGGATAGATAGATAGATAGATAGATAGATAGATAGATAGATAGATAGATAGATAGATAGATAGATAGATAGATAGATAGATAGATAGATAGATAGATAGATAGATGGATGGATGGATGGATGGATGGATGGATAGATGGATAGATAGATAGATAGATAGATGGATAGATAGATAGATAGGTAGATGGATAGATGGATAGATAGATAGATGGATAGAGATATTGACTAAAAAAAGACAGAATTGAAAAGAAAAAAATGCAGAAACACATACTGAACACACAGAAATATGGGAGGTAGATAGACGGTAGATAGACAAAGAGAGACCATGTCACGCACGCACATTTCTCCATTCCTTCAGAGTGCTACTACTCAAAGTACCAGTGCGTACCTCTACTGTATATTGCCCTCATGTCTATCTTAAGTTTCATGATTTATTCAAATAGAACATCTCACTGCGCTAAAAAATTAATTTTCCAGCTCGCTCCGTGCATCGTCCCATCCTCCTCTTCGCCTGTATCTGCTCATGTCATGTCAGCTGAATTTGCCCCGTTGTTAAATATTTCTTAGAACAAATGGACCCTGGAGGAGGGAGACAGCGGGTCAGGGAGGATCCGCGCTGGGCCTTAGCCGCTTAGGGAGAGGCGCCACTTGGGAGAGATCGCTCCTCGCTTCCCCCGGAGCCGGAGCTCCAGTCCCAGCTTGGGGACAGAAGTCCCAAAGACACTTAACCAATTGTGTTTCATCCATTTCATCCAAAAAGGATCATTCAAAATTCAACTGAGAAGTTGTGCAGGGATCATTGAACGACAGGAAATGAGCTCTCTCTTGCTTGGATGCAGGAGAAAGGAGTAGTGGGTTCAACAACTTGTAGCCTGATAACATCGCTACCTGTGGCCTGGCGGCAACCAAATGCAACCAAATAAACATCTCTGCATGCATGCATGTGTGTGTGTGTGTGTGTGTGTGTGTGTGTGTGTGTGTGTGTATCAAAGCCATGATGAATAAGAGGCTGTCTGGGTGATGGACAAGCTTGGCAGGCGGTGCTGATTAAAACACTTCCTCTGTCGGGGACTGGCCCATTAATCTGATGGAGACAGAGACAAAGAGAGAGAGAGGGAGAGAGAGAGAGAGAGAGAGAGAGAGAAAAGCTCCAGGCCCCCAGACCACAAGAGTAATGAAGGGTCCTGGTCCCTCTCACCTCAGCGCTGTCCTGCCATGCTGGGACACTCTGCTACCCTGTCCAGCCCAAGCCGTGCCCTCGTGGGACTGACCAGTGAATAATGGCCCTGTCATCAGCCTGGGTAGACGCTGCCGCACAGCCGTAGGCTGTGTGTGACCGCGCGTGTGTGTGTGTGTGTGTGTGTGTGTGACCGCATGCTTATGCCCGCCTGTGTGCCTTCCCTCGCACAGTCAATTACCCTAACCGTTGTCCTCTCTACCTTAGTTGAAGACTGATGTATTCATATTGAATAGTGTTGATTTAAGCACATGTTAAACTTAATGCATAATGCATCGACTATATATAGCTTGATAAAGAGCATTGTGTCAACCCGGGACCAGCCCCATACATTGTGGGGATGAATGTGCCGCTTGCAAAAGTTCTTTCTTTTTGTTCCATTTAAGCACCGTATTAAATCATAACTATGACTGTGACTGTACACAGACTCAAGGTTATGTTTCTAAATGCAGCAGGATCAGAAATCAGAAACTTAATTAGTGTGCCGTGTTGGTTCTCAGGTGAAAAGTTGTTCCCTCCAATGGGTCTTGAGGGAGGAATATGGAAGCAGAGAGTGGGAGAGACCAAGAGGAGTGAGTGTGTGTGTGTGTGTGTGTGTGTGTGTGAGACGGAGAGAGATTGATACTGAACAGAGACGTATGGCTCGGCTGGTGTGGGTGAGCATGTGTGTGTGTGTGCGTGCGGTGCGGACATGTGCATGTGTGTGTTTTGGCCTTGCATCCCTCTGTGTTTATCAAACATATTACAGCTCCTTCTAGATTCCTCACCTGCACACCCCCGGCCTGCTACATATGGCCCACCAATCACAAAATAAGGAATCATGCATATATTAGCATAGCTAATGGCCTACCCTCTCCATTTAATATGCAAATTTCCTGAAACATTACTGAATGCCGTCTGTTCTAAATGAATAAATTTGAATCGCAATTAGAATAATCCTTTATAATTAATGAAAACTGTCAATTTTGGTTCATAAGTAATTTGATTAAAGTGGTGATGGGACACTTATGAAGTTCATCGGGCTGCGAGGGGTGTGAACACACACTCGCACACATGCATGCAAACAAACACACACAAGCTGCATGACAACCAGCAGCAGGTCCGGGGCTCCATTATTGATGAAGATGATTAATAAACTTATGAAAGTGGTTGTCACACATGCCAGACATTTTTTTATTTTTTTTTTACCCAAACACAACTTCTTTCCACTCCTTTACCGACGTGGAGAAACAACAGATCAATCACGCCTTTCTGCCACCTGACAGAGAGGGAAAAGTGAGGGAGTGATTGAAAAGGTTTCCGGGCCTGGTGGTGCTGTGTCAGTGGCCTGTCTGTCCGGTGGGAGACACTGATGGACTGTCGAGGCCGAGAGAGCAACGCACACACACACATGCCAAGTCATTACAGGGGGTTGAAACGTCCCCCTGTTGTTTCTCACAGGGGGGACGAGCAGCGCGGCTGGTTGCTGGGGCTTTATCAGTGTATAATAACATGTTATGAGGAGCATGTAGTTTACGAAGAGTGCGGCCAGTCTGGAGCTGTTCATCAACATCCCCTTCTTCACCATTATCTCTCTCATGCTGTGCTATGCTGCCACTGAAGCGTATAATGGCGTCACTTAAATCAGGGTCACTCAACTGTGGGAAATTGTTGCAATGTGCGCTGCGTGTGTGTCTCTTCCCCCCTGCACGGTATGTATATGAACGTGAGTGAGTAAGCTGGTGTTTGTGCGTCAACTTGAACACGAGTGTGTGTACGTGAGTGTGTTTGCATGGCTTCGACCCAATAATAATGGTCCAGATAGTGTAGAGCCTCGCAGACTAATTAGCCATATCACTGAGAAAATAGCAGCCTGCTAATTAATGGGTATTATGGCATTTCAGAAGTCACTGCTCTAATTGGGAGGGAACTGAGCCTCGCATTTCCATACTGCAGTAATACCAGCTTTATCCGCCCGTCTATCTATCTGTCTGTCTGTCTGCCTACTTGGCATGCTTGCTTTTAAACACAATCCTCCACATGCACGCAGGGAAAATAATTATCCTGCACACGCTCACATTTTCAAACACACCATACACACAGCAATGCACAGGATGTATATCAACTACTACAAAGAGAACTACTTTTAGCACAAGAAGAAAAGAATCACTACATTAAACATTTTTGTAACCTCTGACCCATTATCTTATATTTTATTCCGATTAAATATCTTTATATTGCTTTTAGAGAATAAAGCGCCTGATGCAAGTGAATTGGCGAGTAATATAATCCATCTGAATAATTCTCAGCATTGTTTTGTGTATGTGTGTGTGTGTGTGTGTGTGTGTGACACACATGCATATCCCCTATAGATTCCTCTTAACCCTATCAGACGGTGGGACAATCAAAATAGATTTGCATTCAAATGCCATATGCTCGGTATCAAATATCAAATCAAGCCCGAGTCACTGAGACAGACAGACCTTCTCCCTGCTTCCTCCTCTTCCCCTCCTGCACCTCCTCCCTCCTTTCTCCTCTCGGGTCCCAGGGACTCCCACTCTCCCCCGGACGAGCTCTATCGAGGAGTGACAGGCTGTGGCCAGGGCGTGATTGACAGCCTGTTGATGCTTCTCTTTCCACCACACACACACACACACACACGCACACGCACACACACACACAACCCTCTCCTTCTACACACACACACACACACACACACACACACACACTCCCCATTCGCCTCCACCACCTCCCGGTGCTCGTGCACTGGCCTGGGTGTCTGTGATAGCCCCTGGGCTAGTGCCCCGCAGGCTGCACAGCACTATACATACAAATCACAGTGTCAGCCTTGTGAATGGGCCCATTTTGACTTTGTCCTTTTAAAGTCAGCCCCCCCCCCCCCTTGAAGCAGGCTGGATCTGTATCCTGCCTCTTTTTTACTTTCCCTAGCACTCTTAAATGCACACACAGAGGCAGATGAATGAGGAAACTTACGCAAAGGGACAAAGTACATACATACACACACACACGTGCACAGAAACACACAGGGGAAAAAAGGCAGATTTAAACGCGGTGCTAATGGGCAGCACCTCACACAAGCAGGGTATACATACATCAACAACAACACACACACACACGCACACACACACACACACACCATAACGGCCAAGACCCGGGGCCTAATCTCACACACTCAGCTATAGTACACCTGGTTAATGTTAAGAGGGCAGTTATAGTCAATTACATTCCCATATAACGCATAAACCTCCACCCCGCCTGTGCAAGGAGAGTAATTGAAAACAGGCGCAGAAAGCACCGGGGTCCAGACAAAAAGTCAACTTCCCACCCCTGACTTTCCCAGTCACTACATGTGCTGTCTTCCCATTCCATATTCTGGAGTCCCGGGGGCAAATGTAAGGGGGAGGAAAGGGGTGGGTTGCCATTTGGATATAAGGCAGCTAAAGAGCAGGAGGATATGGAGTCATATGAGGTACCGGGGAGGAAGACAAAAGGAGTGGGAATGGAGAGATGGTGAGGGCTTTGTCTCCTAGGTGAGGTCCAGGGGAGAAGCAGTTAGGGTCGGGGCGAAAGGGTGGTGGACTGGTGGTGGTGGTGGGCCGGTGGTGGTGTTCCATGCGGGTGAGGTGGGGGAGTTAAGGGGGACAGCGGTTGTAAGTAGGAGTTTGAGACTGACAGGTGACATTACCCTGCGTCATGGCTGGAGGGACAGAGGGACAGAGGGCGCGATGGTTATCCAAGCAGAGAAATGTCAACGTCCAGACACCACTGTGACACACACACACACACACGGACACACACACACGCACACACACACACACACACACACAAAACAAGAGCTGCACAGACACACAAGCACACAAAGATCCAGGACAAAGGAGTCTGGAGTCTTTGAGAGTGAAAGAGGCTGGCTACAGTGGGCAGAGATGGAGAGATTACATCCTCTCCATTTAAAAAAAGGAGATGAGAATAAAGAGACAAAGCAGAAGAAAAGGCGAAGAAGTCACTGACTGTACTACTATTACGAGTCAACAACCTTGCATGTATTCCTAATGTGTGCTTCCTAAACCACTGGCTTCCATCCTTTCGTGAAGTTGGTTCTTTCTTCACATTTGTCCCTTTCCAATCTGCTCTCTGCCGTTTTCATTAAAGCCTAACCTAATTTCGCCAAAGCTTATAAAATGTCCATATTGCTGCTCATTCGACCCCATTGATTTAGCGTTTGGTTAAATATTCACGACTGTGGATGCAATTAACATGCTGTTAATGAATAATTGATTGCATCTTAAGCGGCCATAAAACTCATGCATATTAATTATTGAAACAGGAAATATGAAGAACAAAAAAAAAAACAACCTTCCTTGTTTTGCCTCAAATCAACCTTCTTTCATTTTGTTTCATTAGTCAGGAAGGCATGTTGAGAGTATTCAAGGGGGAAAAGTGGAGCTTATGAACGTGTGTGTGTGTGTGGGAAGGAGACAGGAGGCACAAAGGCCCGTGAACACTATGCAAATGCCTCCCATAAACACTGCTTGAACAGCTCTTATATGCATTTAAGCTGCCTTTGAGTACATCCATTTAGCCCGTACATACAGTACATCTCTACAGTGTGTGAACAGCTCGGCGTGTGATGTGCGGCGTACAGTGCGGCTGAGCGTTGTGTTGACAGTCTCGGTGTGACAGAGGTAGCTGCCTGTTTTGAGAGGCAAGTGTTTACCAGGAGTGAACACAACACAAAACAAATCTAGCGAACATGGGGGGGCTTGTCAGCGCGAGACCGGAGATCAGTCAGCCAACAATGAGCTTTCCTCTCTCACTGTGTCTCTACTTGCGTATGTGGCTATAGGCCGATGTCACCCCTGGCACCTCCCCGGGTCCTGCTGAGTGGAACAATGGTGTAGCGAGGGAGGGTGGGGGGTGTGGGGGGGGTGGGAGTCAGCCTCAATGTGCCTCGCATTAATGCTGTGGTGCACCTGTGGTCAGGTGAATATTCGACTCCCCTCGCTGTGTGTATGTGCGAGAGTAAAACTGTGTGGCTGTGTGTGTTTGGGGGGGGGGGTTACATTCATTACCCTGCATTCCTAAACCACTCTAAAATGTCTTGACATGAAAAATACATCCGAGAAGCAGCCACACACTCCAGGAAAACACCAATTTACATCGTCGCTTGTTATTTATTTAGCACAGAAAAGCTCTCCGAGGTGTGTGTGTGTGTGTGTGTTATGTGTGTGTTACACCCCCTCTATTTCCCTCTCCGGCACCTAACTAACTACTCTGCGATGTTGGTGCCTCGGAGCTAAAAGTGACAAGCCGTCAATTGTGTCCCAATATTAACCCCCTCTCAACGTCTGCGTGCCCGTCGTCTTCTCTGTGATGTTGGCTTGATCAAAGAAGCAGCACTTTGGCAAAAATAACCAGAGAGAGAGAGAGATGGAGGACACCATGCTGCTTACAGACTGATGAACGACGGCCAGTCTCTCAGCAAAAACACTGTCCCTCTTTCTCTTTTCTTTGTCTCTCCTTCTCAGTTTTTCCCATTATCTCTTTGGAGAGGCAACATGAGGTGTTGGCAGAGCGTGAGTCAGTGTCTTCTATATACAGCCAGGCGGTAAGTAGTATAGTTCGTCAGGGGTGTATGGTATACAATTTTATGGAGAGGGAGAGGCTATGAGCTCAGGCATTTTATATGGAGAGGAAGGCAGGCCCCCCCCCCTATTCTGTTCCCACTGTTCTGAAGAGAGATTGGAAGAGGGCTGGGCGGGGGATAAAAGAGAGAAGAGGACCACCAGAGTGACAGAATATGATACAAAGATGCCCTGTGTCTCTGTTTCATCTTATCTCAGCAGGTTCACCTAGCGGTGAGATTCCTCAAACACACCTTCAGTCATCAGCAAGGGGGGGCTGAAGGGAGAGGGATGGGAAGAGAAAAGAAAAGAGAGAGACGAAGCAACAAAGAGAGAGAGAGAGGGAGAGATGGGAGGTGGATCTCTCTGTGGCTAATTCTCTGGGTGTGGGAAAGCAGAGCACCTAACACAGGTTGGCCTGGTTTCAGTAATGAGTTTGATTCTCCTCTCTGCCTCCTCAAGCTCACTAGGGACCAAGACTGCATAATAACATCCTTCACACACACACACACACACACACGCGCACACACACACACACAGGTCTATGGGGAGCTAATTATTCTCACCTGTGTTAATTATTGCTGTAAGCCAATCAGCGGACTCTGTGCTAATTAGGCAGTGTTAGGTCTGATTAGTGTTTTGCAGCCGGCCCACTCAAACTGTTATCTACCATACTAGTCCCCTCAGGCAAGAAAGGAGAGAGGAGAACAGGTGGAGGCTTGCCCTGTGTGTGTGTGTGTGTGTGTGTGTGTGTGTGTGTGCTCAACCTTAATAATAAATAACTGAGGGACAAGCAGAATTTCACAATAAAACAAAGTCTAATCAGCTTCTTTTTGGAATCAAACTTCTACGCATGCGATTACTTCAACTAGTCTCTGCCCTCTGAGTTAATTGGCCCTGGATTGGAGTCATTTCTCTTATATGGACAAACAGCCCCTGTGCCCTTTTAGTTAATGAGGGCTGATCCAGGATCAGTTCTGTCACTAATGGATCCTTTTTGCCAGGATAACCCCTCAGATTGATCCACACATCACACATGCAACCTCCGTCCTGACCCAGGAGAGCTCCTGGGTAGGTGTGTGCGTTTTTGGCAAAGAAGCTGGGGGAGCTCAAGAAGACAGAGAAGAAGGGAGTATAAATGGAGGGTCTGTAGATGACCTCCCAGCTGAGAGGGATGAAAAGAAAAAAGGAGAAAAGGGGAGAAAAGATGAGAAGGAGGAGGAGGAGGAGGAGGAGGAGTGGGGGAAGAGAGAGCGAGAAGGAGGCTGGAGGAAACCTTCCTCTTATGACACGATTGATTTTCCTTCAGAGGCTTGAGCCTGTCACTACTGAACACTTGGTCCCCCACTCCTCCTCCTCACACACACACACACACACACACACACACACACACACACACACACACACACACACACACACACACACACACACACACACACACACACACACACACACACACACACACACACACACACACACACACACACACACAAACACAAACTCCGTGCCCTGACCTCCATGTGTGCCTGCTGGTCCATACTGGGTCTAATGACACCAGGGCCTCCCACAGATCAATACTAAACTGTCACTCAGCTAGCAAGCACACACACACCTACATGCACACACACACACCTACATGCACACACACACACCTACATGCACACACACACACCTACATGCACACACAAAAACAGTGGGACAGATGCAGACACGCACCGTACACACATGCGAGGTAGGGTATGCGTCTGCACATTTGTGTATGCTGGAAGCAATGTTTTCTACAACCTCAGCAGATGCCCTCCTCCCCACACTACGCCCACACATCCCCCCCCCCCCCCCCCCTCCACACACACACACACACACACACACACTGGACCACAGCCATATTCTCTCTCCTCGCCCTCCTGCTCCCTCACACTGAGAGTCTGGGTCCTGATGTAATATTGATGAGCGAGGATGGAGGCCCTATAAAAAGTGATAGGTCCTTGTGATTGTAAATTATAGATTGTCATCGATTTGAGGAGAATGCCCACACACACACACACACACACACACACACACACACACACACACACACACACACACACACACACACAGACACACACTCGTTTTGCCCAGGAGAGAACGAGGGGAGACTTTTTTCCCTTGACTAACTTATTCCACGTCATTCCAGGCCATCTCTTCTTGTTTCTTTTCTTCTGTCGATCCCCCTCACCTCCCTCCCTCCCTCCCTCCCTCCTTTACTCTCTCCTCCTCCTCAACAATCTCAAGCACCCATCCGCCTCTCTCCATACACATCTCAAGTGCCACTTAGAAAACCAGACTGGGGCTCGAGCCAAACTCCGCTCTCAGTGGTTCTGTGTTTGTCTGACTTTTGGTGTCTCTTTTGGAGTCGAGATCGCAGAATAAAAACCTCACAAATCACCGCCGGTCGTGTATTTTCTTTTAATTCTGGACAAGCCGAATAATTCATGTCCAACTAAAAATCTGTTGACTGTGAAAAGCTCTGGCTGAAAACATTTGTTTGTCTCTGTGAAATCACTAATTATAGCCTGGCACAACACAGGGCAGATGCAGGCTAATTCACCATTAGGCCGTTTGGTGTTTATTAAACTTTTATAATGTGATCACTCTGATAACGGCACAATTGTTTCCCTGGGCGTGTGTGATTATACTGTTGCACCCCTCTGTCCCCCTTGTAATGGCTCCCGCCGAGTGTTTGCGTGTGTGTCCGTATGTGTGTGTGTGTGTGTGTCTTGGAGCTTGCGGAGTAGTGTTTTCCATTTCTCATTAGAGTGGCACAGACTCCTGCTGCAGGGTCAATGGAGGGGGAGAGGGTGTGTGTGTGTGTGTGTGTGTGTGTGTGTGTGTGTGTGTTTGAAGGGGAGTGGGGTGGTAATGAGCGCAGGAACATAATACTACGGCGTCCATTAATGCTCTGAGGCAGTGACATTAGGCATACTTAACTAATAGAGCCAGTCTCTGCAATTACCCACTGTTATCTCTGCAGCTTTAGAGAGGAACCGGCTTTAATAAATGTTTGTAGTGATGTGATAAATGCCAGGTTTGCTCATTTGTAATCTACACTGCAGGACAAGGGGAGGCGGGTGGATCTAATTGTTTTACTCCTGATTCGACGATGTGGTTGAGTTCAGAGAAGAAAAAAAAGCTCTTTTCTTTTCAGCATATTATCCTCCAGGTACATCTGTCTCCCTCCTTGTTGTCCATCTATCTCTCTGCGTCTCTCTCGGCTCTCAGTGGGGTACCGTTACAACCGTCCTCCTGTCACACAGAGAAAAGCAGTCCGTACCCGACGCTCACCGGCACGTCTCTGCCTCCTCTTTTTCGTCTCCTCTCATCTCTCTTTCATCCCGGCCCACATCAGAGGCGCGGCCGTGATTGTGTGTGTAAACATCTTGTCATGCTAACACGGGCGTCATGACAGAAGAGAGACGAGCTTCATTACCGGCACGCTCGTAAGTTTGTCTTTGTGTTTGAACGTGCGTGTGTGTGGGCTACATGGCCGTCCATCCCATTGTGTAATAGTGTGTTGCTTGAGTTTTCCAGGGTCAGATGCAGAAACATAGAGGAGTCGCAAAAATAAAACAGGGTTTTTACTGTGCAAATGCGACACAATTTAAGGCCTACCTATCAGCTCCACTCTGCAAAAGCAAAGTGAAAACCTTCGCCGCCAATGCCAGCTTTAGCCTGCTCCTTTCTGAACATCTACCACAAAGAATAACTGTCAATTAACAAGGAAGTAATCACTTGCTACAGAAAATACACCAAAAGTTACACCTCCTTGCACACCCCTCACTCTTTTGGCAGTAAATCTTCTCTGTTTGTGTGAAGACAATAGCCAGAGGAAGAGAGAGCGAGGGAGTGGTGTATAGCGAGAGAGAAAAAGAGCGTATATGGGAGGGAGGCAGACGAGAAAGCGGTGCTGTTAATTGTTTTCCAGAAAAAGGTTGCAAAGGTCTGCACGTTTGAACTGAATGTCACCCCATGTAAATCACAGCCTCTGCGCTGGAGAAGCCAATAACGGGGATAATTAGCGGGACTCTCTCCTGCACCGCGCGCACAGATCGAGGAAGAACTCGCTGCCGAGGAAGAGCGCTCAAACGCAGGGGAAGATTCCATGTGTGATTAACCAACAAAAAACCCTTCAGAGTTAAATCTGGAGTTTTGAGTGGGAGGACCAAAGGGAAAGACACATAGACAGAGGGGCAGATAGAGAGAGAAAGGGAGAAGAAGAAGAAGAAGAAGAAGAAGAAGAAGAAGAAGAAGAGAGACACGTGGATGGAGAAATATCAGAGAGACAAACATATTAGGAGACGCAGAAGAACAGGAAACGAGTGAACATTCCTCCCAGCGAGGTCAAGCACTCGGTAAACAAACAAACAAACAATCGTTAGCAGTGTACACACACACACACACACACACACACACACACACACACACACACACACACACACACACACACACACACACACACACACACACACACACACACACACACACACACACACACACACACACACAAAGGGGGTGAGGCGGTGTAAAACAACAAAGTGTCTCGCCTACGCCTTACTTTGTCTCCCCTCATCAGTTACATAAACACAAACAAAGGCCTTTAAATTCAGCTCGGCTTTTTGAAGTGGAACAGTGACATGTGCCGGGGTCTCATTTGTTGATGATTAATGCAAAGTAAAAAGAAAATATTAGAAATGTAAGAATATATCATCCCTTTGATCGAACCACACCGGTGACCATAATAGTCTGCATGTTGACGTCGCTGCTTTACGTTTAATTACGGCAGAGATAGTCCCATGAACATTTCCTTTAGTCTCTTAACATCACAGCTCAGATTAGTCAAGCTCAAGCTCCATATATATATATATATATATATATATATATATATATATATATATATATATATATATATATATATATATAAGCAGATGGTTACTAAATAGCCTATAGGTGCCAGAGTATGAGTGTTTAAAATCTGAAATTAGCAGAAATCTCCCATAATATTAATCAGAATATATCCTGTGTTACAGAGTCCCAAGACCACTATCACACTCCATATCTCCCCCTCCCTGTCTCCCCCATGCAGTGCAGGTTTTCCTTCCATTGTGGCGTGTGAAACTGAGAGCGCCGCTCACATGCTGCCTGGCCAGCGATCCATTCTTCCTGGACAGATTGATGGAGAACAATCAACAGACTATACATCTTGCTTCGGGCGCAGTGGGTCACTAGCACTCATCCTGGACACCTGGACGTACATCCTGGGCTACAGAGCTGAGGTAACGCGCCAAAAGAGGGGGCCGGGATGGAAACTGGCTGATAGGAAGTGAGACGCCAGGTTGGGGGGTATATGGAGCTGGCATGAGGCGAACAGTCTGGGTTCTCACTTAGCAGAAATAATCAGTAAACAATGAGTCACCGGTGAGGGCTGGGCTCAGCATGGCTGGAAGCTCTGCTGCTCGATGACACACCGACTCGGCCTGCTGGGACGGTAGGCCTGAGAGGAGCAGCAACACAGGCAGCCATGTAACACGTTGGCTGTGAGGGAGCACTTAGTGGGCCGTGCGCTCGACTGTCCACACACATCAGAGCTTTGAGAAAACAAAGCATTGCCCATGCCACACACACACACACACACACACACATTACCGTGCACGTCCAAATGTATAGCATCACATCGAAAGGCACGCGCTCGCACTCTTCACGCCTCATTTGAAAAGCAAATTGAGCGCATCTTCGAGGGCAAGTCACGGACTAAATCCTGGAAAACGTTACCCTTTCCTCACTCGCACCACACACACACACACACACACACACACACACACACGCACGTTCATACGTCATACATAAGACCTTCCATATGGTAAATATAGCCTCATTCTATTTAAGTGCCCTTCTATCTCTATCTCTCCGTCCTGCAATTTCCAACACCAAAAACGTCTGAAATAGCTCTCAGAGAAGTAGGACGCTACTCATTTGGGTCAGCTGTGGCCGGCCTAACCCCTTCATTCTGGGACAGAACAAACACCGACACAAAGGCAGTGGGAATGGCCAAGGAGAGCGGCCAGGTCAAGCAGGGAATGTCAAGCAGTAATGACAAAGCAGTTTGCAGAGAAAAAAAGAGCTACAACAGCGCTATTTACAGTAGCGCTCGCCAAAAAAACTCCTCATGTCATGGAACCCAGAACTTTTGTTGTTTTGACATTTGTAAATTACATTTTATATGACCTAATAAACTGTTTGTTACCTGCATTCAGCTGGGGAGCATTAGCTCAACCACCTATAAAGTGGGATAGCAGCTCTGTTGAGTTTATAGGGGGAAAGAATTAAAAACACAAACTTAAGCATTCAAAATACTTCTTTCCAGTGTGTTCCCTCGTTGTTTCCTCACCAAAAACCCCAAACAGCTTGTGTTAATTTGATATTTCATTTCATGGAAAAACCAATCCGCGTCTACTCTGAGAATGCTCTTTGGTGGGGTGAGAGCGAGCCAGTTGTTGTTGGGGGTGAGAGTGCTGAACGTTTGGATGAGATAGAAAGAGGCAGCGCTGTTTCAGAGGCTGCTCGACCTCCAAACTCTCTGCTGTCAATCAGCGCAGCCGTCCGTCCCCTGGGGCTGCGCTTTCCTCCAACCCTGGGGGGGGGGGGGGGGGGGGGGGGGGCACCGCAGGGAAAAAAGAACACAACCAAACAGATGCAGAGACCTGCCGGTCAATCTGTGTGTGTCTGTGTGTGCGTGCGTGCGTGTGTGTGTGTGTGTGTGTTATATTTTTGCCCGCCTGTGGATTCTTATAAGTGCGCATGCGTGCTTCTGCATATGTATTTGTGTACTGTGTATGAGTCTATCTGAGGGTGAGAGCTGAATCTGTGTCTGTGTGTGTGTGTGTGTGTGTGTGTGTGTTTTTATGTGAGGCAGCCAACACCTGAGGGAGGGGAGTTCTGCCTGCATATCGATGAGCCAGCAACTCTGCCTCTTTGCCCCTCAGCCCTGCACGAACACCGTAACCAGCTCAGGGTCCTTTTCAAAGCCTCACACAGCATCTAATGCAGCTGCAGCTGCAGCCCCCCCCCAAGAAACAGCACATCAACGTGTAAAAAACTAAAATCTCCTGTGCCGAAAACATCTCTCCTCCCCCCAAAGAGAAACACCAAAAGAGCGATTGTGTCTCACGACTCTGTTTCCAGCTTCTCTTTGTCTCGGAGGGAAATGTAAAGCTAGTGATGGGTGATCAGAGACACAGCAGAAAACCTACTGTGAGAAACAAGCAGAATAAAAGGGGAAAAGAATGACTATGCTGCATAAAATAAAGCAGACCCAGGACTCAACATTCAGACGTCAGAAACATCAGCAGATACAGGCCGAAGAATGTGGGATAGATAGCTGTACCGTAAGTGTGTTTTCACCTTCTCACCAACACAGTCATGGATATGAAAGTGAAACTAAGCTGAGGGGACGGAAGGCGCTGCCAGTAAACCACATTAGCATCAAATGCAAATGAGAAGGGGGCTAATGGCTGGACAGGTGCAGACTGGGCCTCTAAATGACACACACGCACACACACACACACACACACACACACACCATAGAGACAGACACAAATGAGATGGATGAATTAAACATGGGTGGGCTCGGCTTGGGGGGCTGGCAGGGCTGACATAAAGTCAATGACATACATTATTCACTAGCGCACGTTAGCCCAGCCAAGGCAACACATGACCTCTCACCCCAGGAAGTGCATCCAAACATAACAACCACAACGAGGGGGTTCCCCACTAAACACGGAGACAAAGAGGGGGGAGAGTGACAGACAAGCTATGCATCAAAATGCATTAGCTCGGAAAATGCAATCCTCAAGACATTGCAAAGTTTACTTGTTGCTTCCAGATGTGTGACAATCTGGTGTAAGAACCAAAGCAGGTGTGTAGGCTAACGGCAGGCGGGAGATGAAGCTAAGCCTGGTCCACAAGTGCTAACTACCCACCGTGAAGCTGAGAGTCACCGGCTCACAGAACAGGAAACTGTCGGCCATGACATCATCCTCCCCGGGAGGAGCACTTCCTGCCCGACATTCTTCACTCAAGACACACACACACTCACCAGGAAATGGCCTCTATCAACACACACACACACTCCTGAGGAAATAAGCAACATCGATGTGGATACACAAGCACAGACACGCATGCAAGGAAATGGCCCACATCAACGGCGGGCTGCAGGAGTGTGTACAAACGCAAACACACACAAGCACACACTCAAAAACAGCTATAAAACCTGAAATAACATTGCTGGCGCATGTAAAGTTGACACCCACCACCCCTCCCCGCACTGGAAAGGGGGATCATGGGAAATGCAGGGCTATCCAGTGGATCCTTATCTGTAGTCACAGAGTTTCTCTCCCCCCTTCAAAGAGGCTCTCCCTGCCTGGGAGACACCCTGTGGCAGGCCTGGGGGAGCTGGCCGGGCAGGAAAAGGGCCATGGGACACAGGTGGTATAGGCAGGCAAGGACACATGGGGCCGGAGGGACAGTCATACCCCCCCAAAGCGAGTCGGGTTGAGAGATTAGTCCACAATTACATGGATGCAGCAAGTAAACACAGACACATTTAACATTTAAAGCGGCACTGTGCAGTTTAGTCCATGTCTTGTCTGTTTCCTGTCTTGTTGCTGGCAGGTTTCTCTATACGACCTGATATCACGCCGTACTTCCTGACCCTGAGGCTGGCGACTCGCCGGCCGAAAGTAGCAAGGGTGGTTTTTCAGCTCGAAGGCGCTAGGGGGGAGCGAGACAACCACCATTCAACCCCAAACAAGTCATATAACCATTCCAATGACTCCGAAGCTGTTCAGTTAAGGTACATTAAGCTAAAAAACACGGCATAGTTCCTCTTTAAGAAAAGCTATGGAGTGAGATAGCAAAGGTGTACACGGGTGACATGGAAATGTGTTTGTGACTTGAGGCCCATCCAGGCACATGACTAGCAGTGGCTGCATATGATTAACCCCACACTAACCAGGAGTGATGGAGAGAGGTGGAAGTGGAGGGGGGAGGGGGGGGGGGGGGGTTAAGGGCTCCCCTCATATTATCCCGCCTCTGTAAGATGTTTCCCTGGGGAAGATACACACCAGCTTCTCACCTTTTAGCTGCTTGCCTGCCCAGTGTCAAGCACAGACACAGCATGTCTCTCTGAATCTCCCAGAATTCACCACATCAGAGGTTAAACGCACAAAATATGGCACGAGTTGCCTTCATCTGCGCGACAGATGATTCAGATCAGAAGGACAATAAAAATCGGAGACAGTCGGAGATGACAACACTACATATAGTGTGACCATGTAGCATGAAAACAGGGCAGACCGCGGGGGATGTTTCTTTCAACTTCAGCACAAATCTAAGAAGTGTTCAAGTGTACAAATATGCTTCATAATTAACATCTGCATCGTATTGTTCCTTGTAGACGCTGTTAAGCCCAAACAAATTCTCTCCTTTCAACAGGAGGTGAGATAAAGCGATGGGTGAGAGAGATTCTCCCCGTGAGCCGGTACAGTACCCAGAGCGCCGCCGATCCACACTGTACCAGATTTGTTCTCCTAACAATCAAATAAGTTTCTCATTAGCTGACTTTATTTTTTTTCTCATTCCTGCGGTTTTGCTGCAGTGGCCTGTTTCTCCCATCTTAACGAGAGAGAGCTAATTAGGCAATCAGACCCATTACTCTTCCAGAAGAGTTAGAGCTAGCCCAGCTAATTAGGGCTGTAAAATCTAATCATCTCTGCGAAACAGCAGAGGGCTAACGAGCCCTTATTTAACGAACTAAATAACTTCAAGGCTGGAGAGGGGCTGTTGATGGTATTTCTTTATGAATTTGAAGGAGGGGAACTCGTGGTAATTGAGTCAGTTTCACCCTCACAGTTGTTTGTTTGTTTATGAATCCCTGATTATTACAACTGCCAAGAATATATTGGTACTAAATGAGCAAACGTATAAACCCTCCTCTCCTTATTCCCCTTCAGTCCTCCCTTTAAAGCAAGCCAACCCCCCCATTCGCTCTCCTCTCACCTGACCTATTTTCCTGTCCAGAAAGAGTGCTCGCTGGAGAGGAAAACAGAGATATTGCTGTTGTTTTCCCTCCCCCTGTTCTAATTTGTTGTTCGTTAATGCTGCCCTCACACCTGAGCCATTGGGCGTCGGGGGAATACCGCCAGCGAGCGACTACAACACATGCTCAGTGTGGGAAAGCTGTTCGCGGCAGAGATCAGCCGGTTTCACCAATGCTCAAACTGAGGCAAAGTAAAGGGAAACTTTAATCGTCGCCAGGATGGCGCCCGTAAAAACAGAGGGACAGCGTGCACAGATGAGAAATTCAACAAGTATGCCCACACGAAAAACTAAAATCTGAAATATGGCACAGAGTGATGGGCAGGCGTGTTGTAAGAGGCCATGTGGTGGGGTGCAGCTGTCTCAGGGAGCGCTGAGGTGAGGCCTTCTGCTTCACTGGAGCGGAACAGGGGTGGCGCACACACACACACACACACACACACACACACACACACACACACACACACACACACACACACACACACACACACACACACACACACACAGGTAAAGAGTGGCTTTTGACAGAGCAGAAGCGAGCACAGGACAGCTGTGTTCATCAGATAGCACAGGTCACTGCCTCATTAACACTCACACAAATACACTCAAATGTGACAAATTCAAATCAGACACAAAACCTAAATAACCTATGATGCACTACGTAATAATGCAGTTGTTTAGAAAGGCTAAATACAGTCAGAAAAGGTGATACACCACAAAAAAAAAATCACTTCAGCCTGAAATCTGCACTCCAACAATTGGTCAAGTATAAACAAATGATTTCCCTCACGCTGTACGTCCACATGTGAGCCACGCACATGCAAACCAAACAGCACAGGCCGGACTGTAAATCTACGCGGCTTTTCTTTTTTCAGACTGACCGTAAATCCTGTGAGCTGCTGCATCGGTCAGAGGTAGTTTATAACGGCAGGAGAAAGGTATAAACTCAAAGAAAAGTGTGTGTGTGTGTGTGTGTGTGTGTGTGTGTGTGCACTGCAGGACTGCGTCTGCCAATGTCAAAAAGCGGCAGACAAGCTTCAGTACACCACACCCGGCCAAGAGTGAGATTTATACACAGACACACACACACACACACACACGCACACATGCCAGGCTGTAGCTGTAACCCTAACTACTCATCAGCTAAGTCATCAGCCCGACCATACAAACACTGTTTGACCACACTTGAAGCAGAGCTAAACTGCTCTGTGATTGCTCATCCACTTCACACACACACACACCACTGGAATATTATTTACTGCTGTTTCACACATTTTGCACACACAGACGGTTATGGTTGCTGTGGCCGGCTTTATTAGGCCTGCAGGTTTAGTTTTCCCAGCCCAATCACATAGCTTTCATCCAGCTTAATCCACTGGAAATATACAGTATATATGTGTATAAATATATACATAATTTTGTTATCATTTTTCATTTCTGTAGTATGTTTGTGCAACATTTGCTGCCTGTGCATTCTGCACACAGTTCCTGTCGACACCCACAGGCCGTCACATGTGCTGTGTTTGTGTTTGTGATGACAGCGCAGCATCACGTCGGCCGAGGTCAAAGGGCAAAGTTTGCTTACCTGTCGATGATGACGGGGTCTGATGGGGTCTCGTTCCTGTTGCCACAACTCTTCTTATCACAGCATCGACTGCAGGGAGGCGAGAGGAGATGGGGGGGGGGAGGAGCAGAGACAAAGGGGAGTTAGTCACAGAGATGTGAACCACAGAGAAATAAAGATAAGGTACATCACAGAGAGAGGGAGAGGAAGTCAGAGGAGCGTACAGGAAAGAGAAAGAAGAGTAAAAGGGCGTGAGACTTTGGCAGAGTTTCAGAAGCAACGTGAATTGGATTTCTGCTGGGCTTCCCGAGGTAAGACGGGGGCTCTAGAGCTACGGTAGGTGAGATCAGCGGGTGATTTTAGGAGAAGTTTGGAGGAGGAGAAGAGCTAAAGCAGTGAGCTTGAATGGGGCTGGATACAAACTTGAATTAGCCTCCAGGGCTCAGGTTAGCTCCATTTCTGTCAGACATCACACAACCAGACATCTTATGTTCTCTATTTTTCCTCAGTGCTCGTCCCCTCCCTCTATCCCGCCTCTCTCTCTCTCTCGCTCTTTCTCTTCTCTCAGAAGTGGGTCACAGAGTGGTCCCACTGGACCTGGGGAGTAGTGCATGCTGGGTAGAAGGGGGTTGCATACTGATGTGACGAGTCCTTTCTGAATCATTTGACTGCAGCACAATGTAACAGCGTTGTTGTGTGCAGTCAGCCCCCTTGTTTCCCCCAAAAAGTATCATGGCGTCTACCTTTTCTTCTCTGTCTGCTCGTCTGTGTGTACCTGTGTTTGGCTACATGCGTGCATCTACTGTATGTGTGTGTGTGGGAGGAGATGGAGAAAGACACCAAAGAGAGGGAGAGAAGGGGGGAGACAGATTGACCCTCCCCCCTACTTTCTTGAGTCCCTCAGGACAGGAGGCTTGGAGAGCCAGATCAGATTTCTGATCTCGCCCGTTTCCTGCAGCATATGAAAACAAGTGGTCTAAATTGCCTTGTGTGATAACCAGGAAGTGGCTACACTTAGCCACCAGCAATTTCTCTAAATCTAACTCTACATGTATTTCTAGAAGGCTGGTTTGTGAGGGACAATCACAAGCTGTGTGATGCATTTATTGATTGTGGGATCTCTGCTTGCTTTAGTATATTTGACTGTGTGTGTGTGTGTGTGTGTGTATGTGTGTGTGTGCGAATGCGTGTGTCTATATTTTATGTGTAATCCGAGTCCGTCCCCCTCTGCACATAGCTCACTGTCAGGACACAGCAAACTGCATGTATTACACAGACTAAGGAGGATGGGTTTGAGTAATGAGCTTTTCCTTGTCCTAATTAGCTGAACATGAGAGGCATACACACACATATACAAAGACACATATACACAGACACACACATCCCTACCAAAAGAAATAGGCCAGGGCCCATCTCCTCAACCCACTTTGAGGAAAATGTTAAGATTTCTATTGTAATTTAGCAGTGTTCCTCATGTCTCTTGTCTTTCTCCCTCTTTACACCAACAGAGACACCTCCAATGTGAGAAAAACATTTGTCTTGTTCCAGACTATAAAGCATCGGCGGGACCTGTAGCTGGGTGTGTGTTGGTCTTACCTGCACATGATCTCGTGGGTCAACAGGACCCGACACATCTCTGGGTTTTTATCCTGGCCCTCATAGACAATAGCCTGAAGGATGAAGAGGAAAAGAAATCACAGAAAATTCAAATAACCGTGTTTTTGTTTTTATGTGGCATACTGAAAGTTAAAAAAAAAAAAAAAGTGAGCCATGATGCAGGGGCAAATAAAAAAACAGAAAAGTGTGTCTTTCATCTGGGATTGGCGTTGTCTATCTGGCATAAGTGTGTGTCATGGGAATCCAATCCTCGTGAACAGGAACGCTCTGTTCTGAGAGAGACAGTAAGAGAGAAAGCATGTGTGTGTGTGTGTGTGTGTGTGTGTGTGTGTGTGTGTGTGTGTGTGTGTGTGTGTGTGTGTGTGTGTGTGTGTGCGTGTGTGTATTCCTGTGTGTGCATATGTGTTTGTGTGTGCACGTATGTTTATATGCTGTGTACAGTGAGCAGTTGGACTGCCAGACTGGAGTATAGTGCACCATCTGGTCCATACAGCACAGCGTCCAAAAATCTAGTCTGGTTACCCCTCCAACCCCACTCAACATGCTCTCCAGGGCTGTGATCACCCTGCACACACACAAACACACACACACACACACACACACACACACACACACACACACACACACACACACACACACACACACACACACACACACACACACACCATCCCCTCCTACTCCTTTCATTCTAAGACAAACTCTGTTCATACCTAATGGCACTAGAGGCAAAATTGGCAAAACAAAAGACCTGATTTCAAAACAGCGTTGAAGAGGCTTTTCTTCGTATCTAAGTCGTCCTAATGGAGAATTCCCTCAGTGTTCGCCAGCCCACATGTGCTGCTCTGTATTTCTTTGTGTGATTGAATTGGCCATAACACACTCTGGGATAGTTTGTTCTGTTTCACATTGAGGAAATGAGGGTCAAGGTCCTCAAAGAGTAAGCTGGTATGCATCACTGTCTATCTCAAACAATAACACTAACACACAACTGCTTCTGCACCTCATATTCACACACTATAGGCACACACACACACACACACACACACACACACACACACACACACACACACACACACACACACACACACACACACACACACACACACACACACACTGTCTGACGCTTGTAAAAACACACACACCATCCCCACTAACTGGCTGCTGTGCAGAGGTAGACTATGAGGACACATGTCCTCTACTTTTCCGGGCCTCTGTAAATGTATTCCACAGGTAAGACAGGTCGTTTATCAAGCTGGCTGTGCTGTGCTGAAGTTGAGGGTCTCAGACACAGGCATGCAGCGGGGGTAAGGGGGGGGGGGGGGGGGGAGGAGGAAGGGGGGGGAGGCGGTTGGAGGTAGGGGCAACATTCAGACCAACACAAGCACCGAACTCATGCACAGTTTAATTCAACGCAAAACTCTTACCTGCTTAGTCATAGAGTCAATGAGACGCACATACAAGTCCTGCTCGGTCCTGATCCCTGCAGAGACACAGAGACATGCTTCACATGGAACCAGGGCCCTCACATCACATCTAAGGCAGCTGGGGAGATCTCAGCTCACGCTGTTATTCATTCTGACTTCCCCTTATAGAAACTGAATGAGTCCATACTAGTACTAATGACTTTCAGTATTTGTTGCATGCTGTCAGTTTGCTTGGAACTGGAAATGTTAATTTACTTTCTTTACCCTGTTGTCTTTTTTTTATATCTCTAAAAACATCTATTAAGAACGTAATTGTGAAAAATGGACTTAGCAGGGAGAACCACACAGTTTTCTGAATTATAATCAATATTTAATTATATATATATATATATAAAAAAACGTTGAAAAGAAGGATGGGAAACATTTTATTTTGCTGAGTTTGATTGTTTACTGCTTAATGGAGAAGATATATTTACTGTTAACATAATAATAATAATCATAATTATTATTATTATTATTACAATAAAATAATAATAATAATAATAATAATAATAATAATAATAATAATAATAATAATAATAATAATAATAGATAATAGATAAGATAGACTATTAATCCCACACTGGGGACATTCTAATAATAACAATATAATATTGATAATAAAAGTAATGTGTGCAACCCCATTTGAAGCGTTTTATAAAGCACTAATCATTCTGGATGAATGAAGAAAGAATTGATAGAAGAAAGGCCGAGGTGACCTCCTGAAACATTTGTTTCCTGAGTTTCCTCGCGCTTGTTTGGGGATCATTCCCTCAGTGGTGTTTTATCGCTCCATAAAAGCTCGACTCACCGTTACTGTAGAGGAGCTGGAGTCTATAATGGATCCCATTGTTGGTCTTTTCCCCCGTCGTTTCCTACGAATATGAAAGCAAACACAGGCGGTCAGCGCTCGTGGGACTGTCGCTGCGCGTCAGTGCGCTGGACGGACACGTTGGGCTCTCTGACCGGGATCCCGTTATATCATCCACACACACACACACACACACACACACACCGAATAAAGCAGGCAGCAAACAGAGACAACTTTTCATGACGGTATTTGAGGGAATATATCCTGTGAACGGAGGTTATCAATAATCTGAAAAAACAACAACAACCGTTCTTTAAAATTAGGCCTGTTTACAACTTTATTAACCTACAATATCAACGGGAATTGTTGAGCATGTTACTAAAGATATTTAACAAATTCAAAAAGAATACTTTGACGTTTATTAATTATATATTCCATAACTCATGCAGTGTATGAAATGTAATATTAAAATGTGTTAATAACACCGACCGTACATTTGGATCTAATAAAAAATAAGTCGATACTAAATGCTGATGAATAGTAAAACCCTCACTTTTAACGCCACTCGCAAACAGATCAATATTACACCTGATCGACGTGTCAAACATTAATATTGATGTTTGTTTAGGAAATTAAATATCGTGTCTGACAACACCTGCAGGAATAAGGCAACACGCTGTGCTCCACTGCCATCAACATATCAGTCAATATAGCCTAGCCTATTATTATTATTATTATTATTATTAGTGGCAACTGCATGGGTGCAAAAGTGTTCCTGCGCGTGATTTACAACGTTAAGTAAATTAGTTAAAAATTGATTTTGAAGGATTTTAAATTATAGAGAAAAGCTAAAATAAACAGAAGTGTGTAGCCTAAATCTTTCATGAACAGCACGTGAAAGCCTCCAGGACCCGAGGTCCTGCTGTGTGCGTCTGATCCATCACTTCGACTTAACAGTCCAGCGTGGCACGCATCAGTCCACGCTCCGCCAAGACGCACGCATTATACGCTTATTTGAAAGATTTTATTTTAAAAAACTATCACCAAGTGAAAATATTTTTTTGTTGTGAAATGTGCAAACTTACCTTTTCCTTCTCTACAAAGTCAATGTAGGTGGTTCTCTCTATCTCCACCGGCTGACCCTGGCGGTCGTATAAAGCCAGGACGAAGTGGAAGAAGTTGGACTTGCGGAGGTTGGAGGGCGGCTGCTTCTCGAAGTGTGCCCGAGCAAGACCCACTCCGCTGCGGACACAAACCAGCACCATCCACCACGAAGGCAATTAAAATAAATGCATTTAAGACAAATGCAACATGACATATCTGGTTTTAAAATGAAATCTACTGTCGCTTATGTTTCAGTCACTGTCCATTTCAAAATCCCCACATGTAATTTAATTGAATGCGCACAAACGCCTTATTACCGTTTAATTAACAATACAATAATAACATATTACGTTATAGGCCTAAAAGGATTAATTATGCTAGTTTATATTACAGACATAATTTGTAAAAGTATTGCTTTCATGATAGCAGGGCTGCTGTCGATAGAAGTGTGATATTTAATTTTAAACTTGACCAACTTGTTTTATAGTAGCCTAAATAATTTTATTTGATCGTTTTAGAGAAGAAAAACTGCTGAATTCAAGCTGGACAAAAATATTAGTGTATGCAAAAAGTACCTATACCAAAAAAGAGGAAACTACCACCGAAGTGAGGTGACGACCGTCAACACACTCTTACAGCACACTTTCCAAACACCAAAGTTAACCCAAGCCTACATTTAAACCTAAAAGTGCTTGGAGTTAACTGTGCTTTCAGTTCAGAAATATGCTACATCACTCTGAGCCACATACAGTATGATCATGTCGGAGTTAGAGCTAAAAACTTTAAAGCCAGCAGGAACAGTGGTTATCCAACTATACGTCCTCTGGGAACGCGTGCTGCCCCAAGTGATGCTTTAACACCGCGGATTTTAACGTGCTCTCCCCCGGTCTCCACGCCCCGGTGCAGCGCAGCGCCAAGGCCGCCTCAGGCTCACCTCTGGGCGGCTGTGTTGGAGTCCAGCACTCCGGCGCCCTGCATCCATGTCCGAACCGCGTTCATCCCGGCCACCATGGGCTCTTCTTTCATACTACTCCCACTCCTCTGGATGCTCTCGTGGATGCCAAACATCAAAACGCACCTTCGACTGTCGCTATCTCTCTCTCTCACTCTCTCTCTCCTCTCTCTATCCTCCTCTCCTTGGCTCCCTCCTTTCTCCTGCCTCCCCTTCCTCGTCTGTTTGATCGCGCTGTCAGAGGAGCAAAGTGGCGTGGTCTACTTCACTTGGCGTTTAGTTGCGCTTGTGTTTGTCAAAGTAAACAAAAGATGCGACATGTGGAAGGAAAAGGGGAGCTGTCAGCATCCAGGGTTAGCTGCACCTCATGTCAGCGACTCCACCAGAAAAAAGAAAGGGGAAGCAGTAGCTGTGAAGATGAACAACGTTGAGAGCGATGAAAGAGGAAGATGAGAGGCTGCACTGAGTTGGCGACAGTCCCCCGGATCAAGGTACAGCTGACAAAAACACAAGCAAAATGTTGCAAACAGTCCACAGTGAGAAAGAAAACCAAGGAGATGAAAGACGCTTCACCCTCCTTCTCTGTAAAGTCTTCTCCTCTGCTCTGATGAATGAAACGGAAGATTACGCGCAATTAAGAGGCAGTCCTGGGCAACAGCGACTCCGCTCCTCGTCAGCTCCTGCTCGGGTGCTTTGCGCTCTATTCTTCCCTGAGGAATCACTTTAGACCATCTCTGGGATGCCAAACAGGAGGGAACTAGTAGGTGAGGGAGGCGTGGCATACAGAGCGAGCAGGAACGCCCCCAAACACAGCTAATAACACGGACAATCAGCTGTCCACCAACCCGACCAGCACGCTGCTCGCCCGCCTGCCTGCTGTCCCCGCCCCAGCCACTTAGCCAGAAGCTGTGCACGGTGTGCGCGCTGTGTGTGTGTGTGTGTGTGTGTGTGTGTGTGTGTGTGTGTGTGTGTGTATTCTGCTGTGTCTTTTTGTGCATGTGTTTAGAGTTGACAATTAGCGTATATCCACGACTATCAAACATGCAGTTAGCCTGCTGAGATTAAGGGGCAGGGTGACATAGACATGTTCTGCTTGCTGCGTTGTCACTCCAGCTGCAGCTGTGCAATTGTGCCCGCAACTGTCTGCAAAACAAGACGAAACACAATTCGATCATGTTTGTCAATGTTTACACGAGCATCAGATAACGCAGATTTGTGCCTCATTAGAATGAGACAAAAACATGAACAGCACAGTCAGAGGAGACCATCTGAGGACTAGTCGCACCACTCGCATCTGTGCACATTTAATTGTGCGTGTGTGTCAAATTATTTCAACACTAACAAATGAACACCCGTGAATTTCCCACGTTGCGCATGAGTGTTTCTTTGAAAGAAAAATACAAAAATCACGTAATTTGGACATTTGAAATGAAATGTAAATGTTGTGTTTTCCCATAAGAAGCGAACCAGCCGCGCTGAGCGTCCAAGGGCTCATTCAGAGTATCAGCTCTGGCAGATTAGGAGCTTACGAAAGTTTCAGCTCACAAAAAGCCTGGCAGTCGCTGCATGCGCACATTCTTCTGTTACAGCCCGATGGTTTGAAATTAGCTTTGATTAGATGCATTACATAAATCTTGCGGGACTAAGTGCTGAATCCAACATAAATATGAGGATTATAGCTAAACTGCGCTGTGTCCCGCTGTCCAAAAAATACTCAATAACAGAAAAACAAACAACACACAAACGTGAAATAAAATGTGCATGCATGGTTGGTTACAGGACCGTGAAACTGCACGGTGGGCTCACATGCATGGGAAAAAAACTGTAGAGCCAAGTCCAGCTTGCAGAGAGTGAGCACGTTACAGCTCTCCACATGCTCTCCATCAGTCCTGGTTCCCCCCCCCCATCATTACAAAGTCATTTCTAAATTGTCAAATGTAATTGTCTGGGGGCCATCTGTTCAATAAGTACTGTTTGGTTCATTATAATGAAATGGAAAGAATGAGAGAGTCAGTTTTATCAGGTGGGTGGGGGGAGGGGGGGGCATCTTTGAAAATTAAGATTTTATCAGGAATTGTTGAAATGAATCAGTTTCACACGTTTATGTTGTTGGGTTAGTAAAACTGCACAATTGAGAAAACAATTTTGTGTAATAGAATTATATTTCTGTAATTCTAATCATCTAAAACGAGTTTTACTTTCATTGTTTTAGCAATTCTACATTTCGTTGAGTTTCGTTGAGCCAGCAGACTCAGCGGAGTCTAATATATGCCATAAACGGTCAAGGTTGGACATCACCCCCCCCGAAATCATCTCATCATTGTCTATAGATGTTTATTTATGTCTCCTGCTGTGGGAGGAGAAATGCGAGCACCCCTCCACGTGAGTACACGACATAATAAATAGTGATAAATAAAAGCAACGTGAGATTAAATGTCTCTCACATTGCCTCAAACACACACACACACACACACACACACACACACACACACACACACACACACACACACACACACACACACACACACACACACACACACACACACACACACACACACACGTTCAGCGCTATCCTTCAGCACATTTGTTTGATTGTGGCCGGCTCTCTCGACATGATCCTGTCTGCCTTGGTCGGCATGCGGGCCAGCGCGAACACCCGAGCCCCCAGCCCCCTGGGGTGGCATATATTTATATCCCCGAGTACCAACACACACTGTTAGTCCAAATATCATCGTCTCAGTATCCAAAAACAGAGATGTCTGCTGGGGCCTGATGATCCAGCCATGTTAATACTGTGATTTATTAACTCCATGGCACCCAGACATAAAGGTTTGCAAAATATCTCCGGCCATTACGCACAGGCAGGAATGCGCACACCATGTAAACAATTTAATAGCGCGCACGCGCGTGTGTGTGCGTGTGTGTGTGTGTGTGTATATATATATGACTTCCATTCAAGTGTCCTCATATGGGAAGGCTAGTAAAAACTCCGTGCGTGATAACTCTAACAGACATTTTGAAGTAAGTGATCAGAAAGGAGTTGTAGGCGCTGCAGTCCGCCACCAGATGTTCTCTTAAATCAAAAGGTTGGGCTGATGATAATAATGGCCTGATTGAATTAAAAAACTCATAAAAATGACTAGTTGTAAAAACCAGGCATATGCTTATGAGAATGGGCCTTATGTCTAACAATATGCTATCTAGTCGACATAAAAGAAGACAAATATTTAAATATGTGGACAGGATACAAGCAGAATATAATTTCTTTGATACCTACATTAAAAAACAATGCTATCATGAGTGTGTATAGTTTCTAAAACAAGCAAGGACATATTTTACCACTACTAAACTGACAAAAAAATGCATATTTAAAGATGAAATCAGGGCCAAAAAAATGAGAAATAGTTGGTACTTGTAATACATAACCAATTGTAGGCAATTATTTTCCGCCTTCTGTGCAACACATATGTGGCCCTTCATGATGACCTCTCCTATTTTACTGGCTGACTCAACGGTTCCTGTATTTGGTGCAGCGTTGCCATCTAGTGGCTTTAAAAGGACACTGCACAACTAAATGGACAATATTCCTCGTCCACTTTAAATCACTTCTTTTCTCAAATGTAGCACATGCATAGTAAGTGGAATGCAGATAAATGCCATCTGCCCAAGTTGCTGTTTCTCTGCTACCATTAATGAACATGGTCAACAAATGTGGACAAGGGCGATGAATCTGTGGGTTACGAGAACACGCTGTGAATGTAATTTATTTCATCAGAAGATGAACTGTCTAAATCTGTTATTGTCTGAAGGGGATTTACCAGATGCTCCAAATGTTCCTGTTGTTTTTGTGTTCTTGTTCTGAATGAATTCATGTCTTTGTTTCGACTTTTTGAAGTAGATGATGGCTATGGATTTTTTACGTAACGTATCATATAATAACTAGGCAGAGGGCAACTTCTCCATTTGCTTTAGACAGTTCAGTTCAGCTATGTGTTCAGCAAAAGGACTAAAACGTAGGCTTTTTGTTGTCCTTGTACTAAAAAGTGCTTTAATTCTAACAAATGAAATAGTTTTTCCTACATTTCAAACTTCATTTTGACTAGTTTTACTACTCCAAGCGACCCATTAAAACACAGCAGTGGCTAAGTTGCATATCTCGTGTAAGTTGTGGCACGTTCAGCCAAAGACACATTTTGTTGTTGTATTAATTGTTTTGTTGCTGTGATGGCACCATTAATGCTGAAAAGTACATATAGATTCTTTGGAGCACAATATGCTGCCCTCAAGAAGATATCTTTTCCAGGGACGTCCATGCATATTTCAACAAGATAATGCAAAACCACATTCTGCACACATTGCAAAGTCCTGGCTGCGGAGGAAGAGGATACGGGTACTTGACTGGCCTGCCTGCAGTCCCGACCTGTCTCCAATAGAGAATGTGTGGCGCATTTTGAAGCGCAAAATGCGACAACGAAGACCCCGTACTGCTGTCCACCTTAAGACTTGTTTGCAGCAAGAATGGGACAAAATTACACCTGAAACACTTCATCACTTGGTGTCTTCAGTCCCTAAACGTCTTTTTCAGTGTTGTGAAAAGGAATGGCAACATTACAAAGTGGTAAATGCTTTACTGTTCCAACTTTGTTTTAAATGTGTTGCAAGAACCAAAATAGGAATTTTGTTTTTTTGAAACAAAAACAATAAAAATCATGAGGAACACATTAAATTATGTGCTGTTGTATTGTCTGCAATGAAATACAAGTCAAAGTACATTTAGAAATCACTACTTTCTTTTTTTTATTTGTGTTTTCCATACTGTCCCAACTTTTTCTGATTTGGGGTTGTAGTACAGCACTTACATTTAAAAAATAAGCATATGCCTACTTTTGAAAATATTTTTGTATTAAATATTTTTTGATAGTAAACTGAATACCTTTGGGTTTGTGAATGTCAGTCAGATATAACAAGAAATGTGTATATGTCACATTGCGCTCTGGGTAATTGGAATGGGCATTTTTCACTATTTTGTCACAATTTATAGATACAATCTTTAATCGATTAATTGAGAATTGTCAGATTTTCAGATAATTGCGAGTCGCAGCCCTATACTGTATCTTCATTATTTAACATCAGAACTAAACATAAAGCTAAATGACCTTACGCTGATCTGCTCCATAATCTACGGAGCAGATCAGTGTAAGGTCTACACTTGAATATCACGTTGCACTTTTCTGCTTTTTTTGTACTTCTGGTTGGACGCAAACTGCATTTTGTTGTCTTTGTACTTGTACTCTGCACAATGACAGTAAAGATGAATCTAATCTAATCTAATCTGTCATTTGAACAAGGAGATTTATGGACATATACTGATAAGGAAAAAGATCTCCACATTTCCCTTTCAACAGTGCCACACAGCATGCATTACACCAGTTACTGTAGATCACATTGGTCTTCCCTTTACACGAGGAAAAGGAGGCAACAAAGTAGAAACATTTCCCAAAAATGTGTCAAGTGCTCTCTGTACAATAAAGCAAACAAGTAAAAACAATGTGCAGATTATCATACCCGAAAGTGGTTACGTCACTTAACCTCTTCTGCTCTTTATGAAGAGGAAGTGGAAGAGAAGGTTAATCACAACCTCCTGACCAGCCAAGTGACGGGAAGACGGCGTTCCTTTTCTATGTAGGTGAGATGTTGGTTGTTTGGCAATTTCATACATGTGACGTGGTAATATACTGTAGATCTATCCACTTCGACAATAATGCACTGGTATTTTGGGTTGTTTGGATCTGCTTTTTATATCTAAGGCCTTTGCACACTGGCTGCATGGCGTGAGCGTGTCAGCTGCGTGGCGTGTCCGTTTTTATTTGGGCTCCCATGGTAACAGGTTAGAGCGTGCACACTGTCTGCGTGACACAGAAAATGCGTGCATGCTAGAAATAGCCTATTTTTCACGCAAAACGCAAGCGTGTTGGAAGCGTTTCCAGACAAAACAGAATAGGAAAAGATGTTTATATGTCATTTTGACACAAATACATTTAATAAATGACATTTTGATGTTCGAAAGTCTCGAGGTTTTGACATAAATGCAGATATAAATGTAATAAATAATTATTGATTTTCAAATACTGCACCTGTCAATACAGAACCAAATATTCTGGAGTTTATTTCACCGTCAATACTGCCGACGTTGTCTTTGCTGTAATCACATCAGAATATAGTTATGTTTATGGGAAACATCCATGTGTCCAGACGAGGCTAGCAGCAGCAGCAGCGCCGCGTCAGACACGTTTCTGGTGTGCAAAGACATAGAAAACGTCACGCAGCCGCCACGCCACGCTCACGCCACGCAGCCAGTGTGCAGCCAGCCTAAAGTTCAATTACTTCTAATAGAATAATGCTGTAGTGCAATTATTGGAACTAAAAGTTTCTTTTTCACTGCACTTATTCAGCTTTCATAGATTACTGGTGTCAAAGGCACAACTTTTTCTACAGTGGGATTTAGAATGTAAATAAATGTAATGATCCGTTATTAGAGATAAAAGACTACACATTTGGACCCACAAAGTAACATTTCTCTAGCCTGACATCGCCAGACCAAATCACAAATCAAACATGAGCTCACAGATTCATCTGGTCCCCAGGCAAACATGTCTCATCTTTATTGTGCCTGGTACCATTACTTTATCCACGAACAATCTGCGACTGTATGATTATATAGATTTCAGAAATTAAAAACGGCATCCAGTTTGTCTTAGTTACCATTTGGATTGCCTCACAACCTGCCATGATTTCCTGCCATTTTAAGATTTTTGGTTGAACTGCACACAATTTATGTCACAAACACTGGGCTAATATACTGTCATGCTGTTTGTGACCTGTGATTAAACCTCAATCGCTCTTATGGTAAGGCTGAGTAAGACATTTCCTCTGCGGTCAGAGGGAAAAGTCCTCTCAAGATGTGAGCATTGACTGATGCTTTTACAAAACAGCAGACACATCAGCCCCCTTTTGTGATTAAAATGTCAATTCCTTGCTGTTAGCACTTAACTATCAATACACTGCATGTGAGAGCCTGCTCATAGGGGCGCTGGAAACAAAGACTATTGAGGAACTGTGAGGGGTCAGTTTCAGTACTGTATGTAGTTCAGGGACTCTCGATAGATTGTTCCATTACCTCATTTATCAGTTTATAAGCTGCAATTTGAACACTGGATTTTAAAATTTCTGTTTGTCAGCTGCAATGTCAAACTGTGACTAACTACTTAAAGTCCCAGTGTGTAACATGTTTAGTTGGTCATTACCAAAATCTGTGTTGCCTGTTCACTAACGTGTCCTTTTTCATGAATATTTACCACCACCATCAATTCCAAGTATTCCTATTGGTTTGAAATGTTACATTTGCGTTTGCATGAACTGGGGCAGACGCTCCATATTCATACATGAACTGGGGTAGACGCTCCATATTCATACATGAACTGGTGTAGACGCTCCATATTCATACATGAACTGGGGTAGACGCTCCATATTCATACATGAACTGGTGTAGACGCTCCATATTCATACATGAACTGGTGTAGACGCTCCATATTCATACATGAACTGGTGTAGACGCTCCATATTCATACATGAACTGGGGTAGACGCTCCATATTCATACATGAACTGGTGTAGACGCTCCATATTCATACATGAACTGGTGTAGACGCTCCATATTCATACATGAACTGGGGTAGACGCTCCATATTCATACATGAACTGGTGTAGACGCTCCATATTCATACATGAACTGGTGTAGACGCTCCATATTCATACATGAACTGGTGTAGACGCTCCATATTCATACATGAACTGGTGTAGACGCTCCATATTCATACATGAACTGGTGTAGACGCTCCATATTCATACATGAACTGGTGTAGACGCTCCATATTCACACATGAACTGGTGTAGACGCTCCATATTCATACATGAACTGGTGTAGACGCTCCATATACATACATGAACTGGGGTAGACGCTCCATATTCATACATGAACTGGGGTAGACGCTCCATATTCATACATGAACTGGGGTAGACGCTCCATATTCATACATGAACTGGTGTAGACGCTCCATATTCATACATGAACTGGTGTAGACGCTCCATATTCATACATGAACTGGGGTAGACGCTCCATATTCATACATGAACTGGTGTAGACGCTCCATATTCATACATGAACTGGTGTAGACGCTCCATATTCATACATGAACTGGTGTAGACGCTCCATATTCATACATGAACTGGTGTAGACGCTCCATATTCATACATGAACTGGTGTAGACGCTCCATATTCATACATGAACTGGTGTAGACGCTCCATATTCATACATGAACTGGTGTAGACGCTCCATATTCACACATGAACTGGTGTAGACGCTCCATATTCATACATGAACTGGTGTAGACGCTCCATATACATACATGAACTGGGGTAGACGCTCCATATTCATACATGAACTGGGGTAGACGCTCCATATTCATACATGAACTGGGGTAGACGCTCCATATTCATACATGAACTGGTGTAGACGCTCCATATTCATACATGAACTGGTGTAGACGCTCCATATTCATACATGAACTGGTGTAGACGCTCCATATTCATACATGAACTGGTGTAGACGCTCCATATTCATACATGAACTGGTGTAGACGCTCCATATTCATACATGAACAGGGGTAGACGCTCCATATTCATACATGAACTGGTGTAGACGCTCCATATTCATACATGAACTGGTGTAGACGCTCCATATTCACACATGAACTGGTGTAGACGCTCCATATTCATACATGAACTGGTGTAGACGCTCCATATACATACATGAACTGGGGTAGACGCTCCATATTCATACATGAACTGGTGTAGACGCTCCATATTCATACATGAACTGGGGTAGACGCTCCATATTCATACATGAACTGGTGTAGACGCTCCATATTCATACATGAACTGGTGTAGACGCTCCATATACATACATGAACTGGGGTAGACGCTCCATATTCATACATGAACTGGTGTAGACGCTCCATATTCATACATGAACTGGTGTAGACGCTCCATATTCATACATGAACTGGTGTAGACGCTCCATATTCATACATGAACTGGTGTAGACGCTCCATATTCATACATGAACTGGTGTAGACGCTCCATATTCATACATGAACTGGGGTAGACGCTCCATATTCATACATGAACTGGTGTAGACGCTCCATATTCATACATGAACTGGTGTAGACGCTCCATATTCATACATGAACTGGTGTAGACGCTCCATATTCATACATGAACTGGTGTAGACGCTCCATATTCATACATGAACTGGGGTAGACGCTCCATATTCATACATGAACTGGTGTAGACGCTCCATATTCATACATGAACTGGGGTAGACGCTCCATATTCATACATGAACTGGGGTAGACGCTCCATATTCATACATGAGAGAGTTGATTGATATATGATCTCAATGCTAGATGGGAGAAATTCCTACACATTGGACCTTTAACTAATTTTATGATGTAAATCAGATAGAGAACGGTAAGTCCCAAAATTGTGATTCGGTGGTACGTCTGACAAATTCATAGTTGTACAGGAGGAGAAAAGAGAAAAGAGCAAGAGAGGGATGGGAGATGAACACAAAACAACACTAACACTAGATGTGTCTCTCATGACATGCAACAGAGGAAATACCAACTGTTCCAGATCTTCTTCCACAAAACAGGTAACAGACTCAGTTCAAAGCTAAACAAGAGTTTGGGTTTTTGTTGCAGTGTGAGAAGGAGTTTCCACAAAAAGCCACAGTCCCACCTGGGGAAAAGTCACGATGACATTAAAACCTTTTGTTTATTGGTCAAATAGAAACAACCTTTTTGTTTGTTCCTGTTGTCTACTACAGGCCTCGTTACTAATTAATACAAGAATGTGGTACTAAAACTCTGTACAAAGTTTTAATAAAAGACAATGTTCTCATTCAATCAGCTCGGGTAACTCCACTGTATCATCGTGGCGTTGACTTTAGCAATGCTCACCTTGTCAGGTTTCACTATTGAGGGGGGCGAGAGCAAAAGATAAGAGGGAGATAAAAACAGAGACAGAAAGGAACAGAAATAAATACAAAGAGATGAAAGAGAACGCTGTATTGTGTGCAGAAACTTCTTCTAATCATGGTCCATCTGACCCCTGCAGCTCATTCAGAACGCAGCAGCTCGGCTTGTCTTCAACCTCCCCAAGTTCTCTCACACTACACCGCTCCTCCGCTCTCTTCACTGGTTACCAGTTGCTGCCCGCATCCGCTTCAAGACACTAGTACTTACATATTATAGAGCCATGACTGGATCAACCCCAGTTTACATCCAGGACATGGTCCAACCATATACCCCAACCCGCCCACTTCGCTCTGCATCAGCCAAACTGCTTGCTGCTCCTCCACAGCGAGGGAGAACTAATCACTCAACAAAGTCCTGCTGTCCTGGCTCCCAAATGGTGGAAAGAGCTCCCTATTGACATCAGGACGGCCGAAAGCCTACACATCTTCCACCGAAGGCTAAAAAACACATCTCTTCCGACTACACCTCGGATAAACATTATACAAAAATAATTAGATACATATTTCTTGAAGCTGCACTTTCATTGGCTATTTGTAGTTTTGCTTATATAAAGCTAACGTACTTGCACTTACTACTTGTTGTCTGAAGTTTGCACTTAATTGGATAAAAGCATCAGCTAAATGACATGTAATGTGATGTAATGTAAAAGGATGAAGATGCTGGTCGTAACTGTGAAACAAAGGACACGCAATGTTTAGGCAGGAAACAAAACAAGATTTTGTTAAATATTTTATTTATTCAATTACCATTAAGAATATTGACATATTACAAACAACATGATATAAGATTAAAATAAATATAAAAATATAAAAGCATATAAATAAACATAACATTTTAAGAGACATCCAGTTTCTTCTGTTAAGATCCACTTTTGCTTTGCTGATGTTTGTTCTTCTTGTGTCTCCTCAATCTGTAATGGAATATAAGATATAAGGAAATGAGTGTGAAATAACTCTTATTTTACAATTATCGTTCAAACAATCAAGTAAAATGTTTTAATTTAGCACTTGTTACGACCTATATCTTGCCAGTTCCTGAGATCTAGCTTGATGCTGTCAAAAAGTAATAAATATTCTCCCATTTCATCACCTTCTTGTAGTTGATGTACCCATTTGTTTTTATAGAATATTTGGCCATCAAAAACACACAACAGAAAGCAGTGAAAACGTCTTTTTTGTACAATCTGGCAGAGAATTAAAGGACAAATCCGGCGTAAAATGACCCTAGGAGTTAATAACACGTGTACCGAGTCGACCGTTCTCTGGGATTTGTTTTCATGCTAATCCAATGTGTCTGTAGCTTGAAACAAGCTAGCGCAAACCGGATTAGCTTATAACGCTAGTAGTCGGGGCAGAGGGTAAATCGCTATTTCTACACCATTAACAAGGCTGAAAATAGCACCACACTTCAACGGTAGCATGAGGGCCACGAACGCCGTGCAACCAGTAACCAGTAACGCAGCTCAGGCACGTCGTTCGACTGGTCGTGACTGTTTTCTTTCTAATCTATCTTTTCAATAAACTGTCTGTACACTTACAAAGTTGTCAATGTTTGTGTTCACATGTAGGGACCCTCGTTATGCTGCCGTGGAAGTGTGGTGCTATTTTGAGCCTCGTTAGTCCGGTTTGCGCTAGCTTGTTTCAAGCTACAGACACATTCAATTAGCATGACAACACATCCCAGAGAACGGTCGACTCGGGACACATGTGTTATTAACCCCTAGGGTCATTTTGCGCTGGAATTGTCCTTTAAAACTACTGAGAACATATACACAGCTTGGTTTGCAGGCACGGGGAGAGTCGGCTGACTGGCAAAAGGGGGGAAACCACTGAGAAGAACTGGTAAGCATTGCTGCTGGATCTCCAACTGCACACCACGGGGGAGGAACTAACCTGAGATAGCTCCACTCGCTCCATTGGGAGTTACAGAGAGCATCCTTAGCCCGGACACAGACGGCCTTAACCCTGCGCTTGACTTCAAACTGACAAATGTCGGTAGAGGGAACAGTCGAGATCTGAGAAATCAAAATATCACATGTGAAATCACATATTTTTGCGTGTGTTGTTCTTTTATGGTTTGTGGGATTTCCTTTCATCTGAAATGTATCTATTTTAAGTGACATTTTTTTATTATTTTCACTCCACAGTTCAACTCACTACCCCCCCTCCCTCCCTCTTACCTTAGTGGCTTTTGAGTCAGTGCACGGGTTGTCACACTTTCTGTATCGCCCCCTGAGCTGTGCAATCTCAAAAGTAAGAGGGAAGTAGGAGTAGGGGCTGCTCCAGGAGCTCGGGTAACTCCACTGTATCATCGTGGCGTTGACTTTAGCAATGCTCACCTTGTCAGGTTTCACTATTGAGGGGGGCGAGAGCAAAAGATAAGAGGGAGATAAAAACAGAGACAGAAAGGAGCAGAAAGAAATACAAAGAGATGAAAGAGAACGCCGTATTGTGTGCAGAAAAATAAAAAAGTCTGGCTGTCACGGAGACGTCTCACCTATCTCTGACAGGTAAAAGTGTTTAGAGTAGCTCTCCAGCAGGAAGTGCACCGTCAGGTAGACGGTGATGTGGATCCGCTGGCTCTCCTCGGCGTAGGGGCAGTGCTGCTCCTCCAGGCACACGATCCTGAGTCCGCTGTCGTCCACTGAACAGTTGAAGTTATCCTGACCTGAAGAGCATGTCCAACGCTGGCCGCTTTCATCCACAGAACACTGGGTGTCAGACACACTGTAGTAAAAAGCATACGTATTAGACTCTTGATTCAGACGACACACTGATGTTGTAGTTTTGCTTTGATGTTAATGGAGGAGCTGTAACAACTTCTCATAGACAAATAGTTGAAGGAGCAAAACATACAGTTCAGCTGTATTATTTTTACGTGAAATCTGATCCAAAGACAGGACCTTGATCCCTGAATGACATTAAAAGTACTGTGTTATGTCTCCTTTCATGAAGGGGGTATTTATGGATGTCACTGTGTAGTCTCAGCTCTGACATGTGTCTGTGTGTTAATGTGTTATTCAGTCCCTCCAGAAAAACGCGGAGTTTTTTTGTGATTGTTGCGGGCAAAAATCCTTGATTATGCGGCACGTTTTCTTAAAAAATGCGATGGAATATGCGGGATATTTATGCAATTTTATGCGATGAAAATGCGGGAACTTGCAAAAATTGCGGGAACTTGCAAAAACTGCGGTTTGATGAAAAAGAGAAAAGAAGTGATTCCCCAACACCGTGTTCTCACTAGGTGAAATTACGTCACTTCATAATGTTCCCATGGCAACAGGGGAAAATGGCTGCTCTTGTGTGAAGTAAACGCAACATTTTTCAACTTTCTGCTGAGATATATGTGACTTTTTTGCAACGAAAATGCGGGGATTATGAAATCATGCAAGCCCCGCATATTTTGCGCGGAAATCGGCAATTTATGCGGCGAAAGTGCGGCGTATTTGAAAAAATGCGGCCCCCCGCATTAATATGCGGACTTTGGCTGATTATGCATTGAATTCTGCGATCGCATAATCGCGTTTTTCTGGAGGGACTGGTTATTATTGGAGAGCGAGACAGAAAACATTTCGGCAGTTTGAGAGCTTACCGTCGGGCTGTGATGAATGCTACTTTGCCAACGCGGTTGCTGTGCCAGGTCCAGGAGCAGTGGAACTCTCCGTTGTAATTTTGAGCGGAGCAGTTTAAGTAACCTCCTAATAAGAGAAGTAACATAAACATGCAGAGATGGGAACATAAAAAAACAAGAGATAGTTGAAATACTGTTTCAGAACATTTGAAATGAGACCGTACCCTGGTCGCTTTTCGTAAGAATTGTCCTGATAGCTTCGACCTCCTTGATCAGAACCACGGTGTGATTGAGGAGTGATCCATCCTTGCTGTGGCAGGTGTAGTTTCCCCCTCCTAAGCTTTCCTCCAGCTGCAGCTGATACGTGTTTCCCCTCTGTTCTTCCTCGCACCCGTTCTTTCTCCAAGAAATATCCTCATTCTTGATGTCTCTTGTCAAGAGCTCGTCTGGCAGCTCCAGGCAGCTCAGGGGCTGCTGGCCCTTCGTGCCATCCACCTCCACAACCAAAACTAAAAACAGGACACACAGGAGTTAAAAGTGGTTAAAGGGACACGCCACCGTTTGTTGAAATAGGGCTTATCACTGTCTCCCCTAGCTGGAGATAGAAAAATGCGTTGGCCCACCCATCTACAGCTAAGGGAGACCGTGATAAGCCCTATTTTACGCTGGCGTATCCCTTTAAGAAAGACTATTTAAACTGGGAATGAGCAATGTTTTCAGAGAGATCAGACATACTGTGGGGCAGCAGAGTCCAGTGATCCGTTGGATTTTGATGACTGACTTGCAGAAATGCACCGACAAGCAGACAACAGACAAAGAACGTCATCTGAACAACAAAGAGAAGACGGAGAGAGGGAGAAAGTGAGGTGGTGACAGAAAGAGAAGGGAAATAAAGAGGACTCCTGAATGTGCCCAAAGACATTACATCTCGAGTTAATGATACACAAAAGCAACACATTGATGTTGTAATTAGTAAATGTACATTGTAATTATTGAAATGTCTAAATTCGACAAGACAATAACATAGACATGATCTGAATAATAGCAAAAATAATAAATAAAACCAAAATAAAGAGAGAGATTGCAAAATCTCAACTGGAAGTGTGGGCTAAAACCACGGCTTAAAATCACACTCGCGTCAATATAATCAAAATCAAGACACATTTTGAACTCACTACTAGAGGTGCACCGATCCGATATTAAGATCAGATATTGGCGCCGATATTGACAGAAATTGACAAAAAAAATCCAGTTTATTTTAGCACATCCCACGTCATTCGTCAGCAGCACGCGTGTCGCATCACTATTCTGTTTCTACTGCTGCATTTTATTTATTGAAATTTATTTTAAGAAGTTTTTTTTTTTTTTAAATAACAAATACATAAGAAGTCAATACATTACATCTATGTTATTATGTCTCAGTTAGGAACGTCTGGTGCCTTTAGTCTCTCCCACATGGTGGAAGGAAGGTAGACAGTTTATTATTAATTCAACAACGGTATGTATCGGGTATCGACAGATACACAAAGCCCAGGCATCGGATCGGTGCATCCCTGCTCACTATCCTTCACCAAAGTTGCAAACAGCCCCTAGCTATGTCTTCACCCATGTGAAGGAAGTTAATCAAACTACATGTAGGCCATGAAGGAATTGTCTTCATGATACTGACAACATATTTCCATCTCGTTATTCTGAAAACATCCTGATCAATCGCACATACTACATATTTATTTACATTAACATTTCTAGTTTTTATGTAAAACATGCAGATAAACATTGGTACATGATTTGCTGTTTATAATGGATTCCACTCGTATCTTTTTTTAATTTAAAATAAATAAATAAATGTAAACAAGAAACAACTTCAACCAGAAGCCCTCTTACCTTGGCATTCATCTCTCCACTTCTGGCGATTGTGGGCGACTTTTATGTCCGACATGCTGGCCAAACTTCCCCATATTGACTATCAAAAGTTCCAGAGGAACTTCACTTCCCAGCCAGTCGAGTGTATGAACAGAGGTATTCAGGAGCATCTCTATTACTCACTTTCACTTTTACGACCCTAGTGTGTCACTCAAGTGTTATTATGGAGCCCACGCAATTTCTATTTTAGGGTAATCTTGGGTTTTTGTACTCTTTATTTTGTTGTTTAGCTGACGTTAGCTGTATTGGGTGCATTGCCTCTTTGTCTACTTTCAGTCTGGCAGGTCTGTCATTTCATTTTCAGTTTCCCTTCAGTCAGGACCTGTGGGCAGGTCGACACACAACACGAGCTGCGGCCAATACCGAGCTAATGTCAACTCTCCCCGTTAGGCTCCGGGCTTTTTCCTTCCTCTTACGCCATGTCAGAGTGTTACATTTCATGTATCCTATTTAAGGAAACAGAAATAATAAAAACACAGATGCAAACTAGCATAGCAAAACTAAGAATCCTCCACAATAGACGGTAACAACCACAAGAAAAACAGCTACATTTTGCAGTTAGCCTAATTTACTGTAATTATCATGCTACGTGAGATTTTGTGCATGACATCACCTATGATGATATGACGATTTTAAAAAAAAAAGCTATGTGCAATTGAGTGAATTGGAGGAAATTATAATGCAAAGAAGGAAAAAAAAGACCTACTTTCGCGTCCTCTGGCAAAACTTTTGCCAAGAATTGATTTGGCGTTATCCCAGGAAATACACGGGGCCTTTAGTTGCTCGGTGCCCACCGGTGCTCACGTGCAGCATCAGCAAGAAGACGTCCGGCCCAAATCCTTCAGGATCAAAAGGTATATTCCCTACAAATGATAAAATGACCCTTACAGTCTGTGAACTGAACGCAGAAAACTTAAATTTGTAACAAAACTGCACGATTTTTGAGTCAAAATCCCAGGGTACCATCCTGTGATACTACAATTAGTCTAAGGGTACAACCAGGGGCGGTTCTAGGATCAGACCTGTAGGGGGGCTCAGCCCCTAATGACAACGAGACACGGATACAGTGACATGCAAAAGTGTTTAAAAAAGGGTCTACAATCACCAGTGAGTACAACAAAAATGGAAACTATTTATTTATGGTTTGTCTGGTCTTCATAGATGTTATAATATAACAATGTTATAAAATGATTTGTCCAATATTTCTTTATAAAATACTTAAAGAAGAAAGACATGAGACTAAAAGATTTTTGACAGACCAAGACGGCCAAGTGGAGATTTGTTTTTGATGTAACAGTGTGTGTCTGGTGTGATGCAACACAGTGACGTAGCACACACGTATCAGGTATTTTTACACACCAAGGAATGATGTCAGTGCATTTCCATCGTGATATGGAAACATGCGGGTGTATTGTGGGAATTATGACAGCCACTGCTGCCATTGTTAGTCAGACAAAAAGGTGAAAGTCCAAACAACATATCATCAGAGCCACAATCAAATTGATACCTGGTGTAGCATCACGTTATTTCCACGATTAATTGATTTTCAGTTTCTATTTCAGCTTTCTTAGTTGGTTTTCTTATTGATACATTTATGATACAGTTTGAATAGCTATATTTATGATCTCATGTTATTTATCTTTGTAACATCACAATGATGTCACATGTTAATCTGCGTGCCATTTAGTAGTGTTTGTCATCTTTAAAACAGGTTTGACAATCCTCATTCAGGTTGATTTATAGCCACATAAATCTGTCTCAAGAGATATAATAGGAAGTAATCAACAGATGATGTATGTACTGTAACAAAATAAGCCAGACAAGACCAGGTTATGTATAAAGGTGCTGACACACCAACCTGATAATTGGCCGTCTGACAGTCTGGCGAGGTCGGTGACTCAAGTCTGTTTGGTGTGTTCCGTGCCGTCGTCAGTCGGAGGAGCCGTCGGCTTTAATTTGGGCCGATTTGACTGAGAATTGAAGGGCGGGCCGTCGGACTCAATGACCAATCTGATTGGTGGAGTGCAAACCCGGAAATGACGAGCGGGATGAGTGACGAACAGCCTCTCAAAATCTGAGGAAAATCTTTTAAACTGACCCTTTGTTGATCTGAAATGAAGACAGATTCTGCAACTGCACGGCCTATTTCTCCTTAAAATGTTCTCAGGAACACATTTCGGTGAACTATTTTCGTAAAATATGAGATCGTATTCCGAACGAGCCGCCATTACGGCCGGCTGGAGAAGCCAGACCCACGTGATGCGTTCGTCATTTTCGGTTTTCAGATTAGCGCCGCCTGCTGTTATGGTTACGTTACGTTCACGCGCAGAACGTACGCTCACGTCGGCGTCGCTTCTGTGTGTTCTGAGGCACTTTTTGGACCTCGGGGAGCCGACTGATCAGTCCGACTGGCTTTTCTGCCAACGGTTCAACCTTCTCTGAGAAACACAACCTCAAAGTGAAATCATTGAAAGGAAAGAGAAGAAAATATGATAGCCAGATACCACATCCGGGAGGCTGGTAATAGGACAGATTTAGGACATAAAGGGTAATAAAAGGAATACACATTATGATAATAGGAATTATTGTGACACAGGTGGACACTAAACATAATATATACAAAAAAAATAATACAGTGACATTTGTGACAAAACATTGTCACAAATGTCACTGTATTATTTTTAACCCTTGTGTTGTCCTATAGGGTCAAATTTGACCCGCTTTCAAAGTTCTTTATATCAGAAATATGGGTTTCTTGCAACCAAACTGCCCCAAAATAACTCGGATGCATGATGTGCGTTGTATGGAACCCGTATAACAATCTTTGCAGGTACAATTAATGATTACTTTCATTGACTTTTGGGTGTTTTATTCAATTTTATAGCATTTGAAATGTTACTATTAGTCAAAACAATTCATAATTTCTGCTTTTTTAAACTCAAAAATTAAGTATAATGTCATTTAAATCAGGTTTAATGACCATGAATTTAAAAAAAGTGTTGAGTGCCAAAAACATTGTTAAAAAAAAGTGCCAAAAAACGTTTTCAATTTTGAAAACTCAACAACAAATTCATGGTGGACTGGAAGACAACACAAGGGTTAAAAGAATTGTTTTCTCGTAGTAATTGGAGAAGTTAGATTGAACCATTTTTTAGTTAGCCAAATATCTGTTTGGTTTGTGGTTTTGACGGATAGAAGTTTACTAGAGTTTTTAAAGCTCTGTCTGTCTGTACTTTGCTGTAAACACAAACAAACTGAATTACTGCCCCAGACGTACTCATGTAACGACGTGGTCGTGGCAGTAGCTCAGCCTGTAGGGAGTTGGGTTGGGAACCGGACCAAAGTCTGGTAGCTGGAGAGGTTCCAGTCCACCTCCTGGGGCACTGCCAAGGTGCTCTGGAGCAAGGCACCAAACCCCCAAACTGATCGGGGCGCCTTTCCATGGGCAGCCCCCCCACTCTGACATCTCTCCATTAATGCATGTAGAGGTACTGAGCATGTGTGTGTAATTCAGACCTGTGTGTGATGTGAATAATAATAAGAAGAGTGAAAACATTGTAATTTCCCCTTGCGGGATTAATAAAGTATGACGAAAAAGAAGAAGGTACAAGGATCATTACATATTTAAGTTTAGTATGTTATCTTTTTGGTCTCAGTCTCATGACTGTTTGTGGTTGCCTTTATGTTGTAGGTCAGAGTTCAAATAGAACATTAACTCATTATGACTCTCCTGTTCCTCTTTTTTTTCATGCATGTTTTTATGTATGATCTATCTTCTGCTCAATCATTGGCTTTTGCTATTTGCTTTTCCTTGAATTAAATGTAACATCTTGCAGAGGATCATCTGAGGATTTGTGTATGATTTGTGTCCTTATTTATAAGAATTGCTTATAAGCATGATGTTGAACTGATGACATATTTCAGAAGACCTCTACAGAAAATTACTATTTTTACACATACAGTAGTGAAAGCAATGGGGGCGTTAAAGCCAGTCTCAACAAGGATTGATTATGGGTTTTTCTTCTGGAATATTTTGTGTAGTGTTTATGTCTGGCCACTAGATGTCCCCAGAGGGTTACAGGTGAGTGCAAGACCTTATTGCGGTTGAAATGAAAAGCTGTCTAACCAGTTGAAGTAATACTTTAGAAACTAAACCCTTGTTGTTTGATCAGTTATGCAGTCAGCCCGATCCAAGCAAAATTATCACAACATCTCACATGTAATAATATTGTAGATAATAATGCAGAACTTGCACTTTGGCTTCGTACAGATTCAGATTTAATTAAGTTCGGCTGGTGTCCTTATTGCTCAAGTGTCATAACTGGATGCTCAGCAGCTGTTGAGAATTACACGGCTGGGCAAGAGGCTCAATGTGGGCTTGTGATCTGTAGCTCTGCACTGGAACGTCTCCCAGATGCCCCCAAACCTAAACAGCTGGAATGAAATCAGTGCAATGATCTCATCTGTGTGATGGAAAGTCGGGAAACAAAGGCAAAGAGACAAGAGACCGCAGTAATGATGCAAAGTGTGTGTGTGTGTGTGTGTGTGTATGTTTGTGTGTGTGGTAGAGAAGGAGAGATTAGAAAAGGAGTGGATGGAGGTACAGAAAGGTCAAGTCATATAAAGTGGTGGATTCTGCACACTGATCCACGGCTCCTCTATTATTGACAGAGCCCTTAGTGATTCTGAGTATGGACAGACCTCACTGGCATTTCATTTGTTTTAGCAGGCTTTCTTGAAGCTTAGTTGGTGTGTGTGTGTGTGTGTGTGTGTGTGTGTGTGTGTGTGTGTGTGTACAGGGGCGTCAGGCTGGGGGGGAAAGGGGACTGAGTACCCAGGGCCCTCATGTGAGGATGGCCCAAAAAGATGCTAGAATGAATAGCTGTGGATGCGAGGAGGGGCCCATAGAAAATGCCTTTCTACAGGGCCCAGAATTTTGTGCTACGCCCCTGTGCATGTGTGTGAGTGTGTGTGAGTGCATTTCTGTGTGCATGCATGTGTTTGTGTATATGTGTTCATGCAAATCGTACTATGACGGCCCTGAAGGACAAAACACAACAACATTTCACAATGGTTTGTATGATATCTTACCAGAAGTTATGCACACTTTTTCGTTATCTAATTAATGTCCAGCAATACGAGCAATTAGGCAAATTACACGGTCAGGGCTCACAAAAGATTGTGGTTTGGGTAAAAATATGTACGTTCGTTACTTGACTTACGTACGTGATGTTAGTAAAGTACGTAAGTTACGTAACTAAAGTAAGTTGAAATAAATAAACATTGACTTTTGCTTTCACATGGGACAAAAACAGCGGGCTTGAAAGAGATGTTTTTTTTACAGTGTGTTCAGAGGACAGGCAGCTAGCAGATAGTGAGGAGATGTTTTTTACAGTGTGTTCAGGGGACAGGCAGCTAGCAGATAGTGAGGAGATGTTTTTTACAGTGTGTTCAGGGGACAGGCAGCTAGCAGATAGTGAGGAGATGTTTTTTACAGTGTGTTCAGGGGACAGGCAGCTAGCAGATAGTGAGGAGATGTTTTTTTACAGTGTGTTCAGGGGACAGGCAGCTAGCAGATAGTGAGGAGATGTTTTTTACAGTGTGTTCAGGGGACAGGCAGCTAGCAGATAGTGAGGAGATGTTTTTTTACAGTGTGTTCAGGGGACAGGCAGCTAGCAGATATTGAGGAGATGTTTTTACAGTGTGTTCAGGGGACAGGCAGCTAGCAGATAGTGAGGAGATGTTTTTTACAGTGTGTTCAGGGGACAGGCAGCTAGCAGACAGTGAGGAGATGTTTTTTACAGTGTGTTCAGGGGACAGGCAGCTAGCAGATAGTGAGGAGATGTTTTTTTACAGTGTGTTCAGGGGACAGGCAGCTAGCAGATAGTGAGGAGATGTTTGCCTAAAAAGCCTAAAAAGCGTGTGACATCGCTTAGAGCACCTTTAAATAGTGCATTACTTTGTGTAGGGACAGTGAATAAAACAGCCTGACCTACAACACACAAAATACACCCACATGCACATAAATAATACGAACAACCTTGCCCATATCAAATAAAAAGGGTTACAAACTCTGCATGTCACATTAAATAATTGCCAATTATAGAGTATCCTCTGTGTCCTCGGTATGAGAGATTTGACAAGTGGGTGCATTCATCGACTCTATTAAACAGCCCTGTCTTCTTTTGCACATTGCACATTTGACCTCCCCAATACAATGCAGAAAGTTGGCACTTTCCCCAACAGACTCTTGAATATAGTCAATAAATTATCTTCATTCTTAATAAAAATATGCCTATTTAATCAGTAACTCTTTATTCAAGGCTGTTCTATCCAAGTCCAGCAGGAGCATGTTTCAGAGTAAATAAGAGAGTTCACTGAGTTCCATAAGTTTTAATGCGAATTCCGTCGCTATGAAGAGTAATTAATGGAACGAGCAGCATCCCACAGTCTCTATCGTCCTCTCTCAGGGAAATATTGGCTGGTGCCGCACCGTTTATCGTCTTCTCTCAGAAGAACAGGGTCAGTGAGGGGTGGCCTGCTGGAGAGAAGTGGTAGGTGGAGGGATTTCCTCAGGCATTACATTATGTCACCTTTTCACAGTCTACCTACAAAGTTTCTTCTTCTAACGCTGGAGGAAAAGAAGCTCTACTTATTTAAGTTTTGGCACACTTTCCAAACCAAAAACTTATTAGAGAGGGAAATATTAGGAGAGGGATGATGCTTTTAAACGATCAATGTCATCAAAGTGTCTATTAAATGGCCTTTACAAAGATGGCCTTTGTGTTTTTCTTTTTTGTGCCACAATTCTCAAGAAGAACTGGCAATTTTCTCACTAGAAAAGAGAGGAGGACATGAACAATCAATTGAAGAATACAGTGACACTAGAAAATGGTTAGGGCATTGGTTTTCTTGTTGTGCATTGAGAAGCAAGAGATAACTATGGGAAAGTGCACATTGACGGCTTTGTTGTAAAGACACGTGCGAGAGGTATTCATTGCCCCATGGCTGATATCTTATGAAATACTGTAACCATGATTAGTATTTTTGAATTGCCTTAGTTTGAGGAGGAGGGGTGGGGACACGGAGAAGAACAAAGTTCTTAGTCACCGTCCTCCCTTTCACAAGTGTGTTAATTAAAATAATGACAGGAGTCCTATATTTATTTTTATATATGAAAGGGAGCAATTTTTACTCATTATATTACAATAACACTTGGATTATTACCGGTTTAGCCAAGACTGGATATCAAAATGTGCAGGAGTAGCCAATATATTTAAACTCTGAATGTCCTTCTTTATTCCAAGAAGGATAGTTTCCCGTTCAAAGAGCCCATGGTGTGTGGGATATAGCTTTCTTTTTGACTCAATCGTGGGTGGTACTGCAGTATAAAAGGAGCTGGTTCAAGCACAATATGTTGTTTCTGTCTGACAACTTTATCAGACTGTCTCATGAGGTCACTGACTGTCGTCTCTGTGTGTGTGTCTGTGCATAAAGTACTTACACTTAAAACCAAAGAGGATAAATAAGCTAAGTGACTCACTGACCATTCCCCTTTAAGTGTTATTTTCAGAAACTGCCCGTAACAGTGCCTTCAGCCGGCCAAATGAACTCGCTGGATCTGCTTTGAAAGACTCAAACTTATGCCGGCTGTTATCTCAAAGTGTTAGGCACAGCGCCAAGCTCTACAAAAACCCTATTTTCATTTTAATCTGTAATGAATGTGTTTCTTCCTGTTCCGGTGTCCTTATAGTGGCATAGGGCAAATGCCTGGACTCTCCTCGGGGATCCTGGCATTCTGCCTAAGTCTTTCACAGCGGAAAGCAAAGCCAGACAAACGTGAGACAAAATGGGCTAATCTGACCTGCTATGTGCAAGGTAATACATCACAACCATGCCATAGCAACTTCAAATACCATGTCCAGTCATGATAATGATGGATGACAGACAGTCAAAGAGAACATTAATGTCCTGTCAGTTCTGCTAAGACAGATTCACTCAAGTACCAACTACTCAAATACCAGGCTGATGTTACCTTCAAAGTTATCTTATCTGTGCTCTGGGACTGTCTTTCTTTGTATATGGATGTGTTACTAGTACTACATGTGGAAATATAACATAAGAATAACACACATCTTACCTTTACCTGACCCCGTCTCAAAACAAGTAATTTTAACAACCTTTTGTGTATGTGTGTTCCTCCATGCACACATACACAACCAATGTTGTGCGTTAAGTGCTGTCAAACGACTTGCTTTGTATACGTTTTTGCACTTATCTGGGACTTCTGCTAATTCGAAAGTCTCAGAAACAATGATACATTGGGCACACGACAACTGAGACAACCCTCTGTGAAATACTACAGATTATTCTTGTCATCCCGGATAAGCGGACAAAGATGGATATTCTTGTCAGTCAGGCCTGTTGAGTGATGCTGAGCAGTCTTCCTGTATATCTATGCAGAGACAGTTTGTGCTGTATTTCACACAGAGATAGGGAGAGAGAGAGAGAGGGAGAGAGAGAGAGAGAAAGAGAGAGAAGTGTGTACAGGATTTGCTTTGTTAGTCTGTACATTTGATTACAGTTAGTACTTCATACCTCAGATGCATTCAGGTGTAACTTTGGATCAAAGAGGAAGGTGTAATTGGTGGTAGACAATCAATGTAATGGACTATTTCGGTCTAGTCACATTGTATTATCTGAGCTGCACAAGCTGATATGTGGAGAAGAAGACGTGTGATGCCGTTCCAGTGGAATTTGTCAAATGTCCAACGAGGCTGCCTTTTCAAAGGCAGGGTCATGCCATGGCATTGTTTTCTCTTTCTTGCCTGATGAACAGCTTGAGCAAGTGTGCGAGAAAGACTTAACAATTCATATAAGGGGAAATGGAGGTGCTGGTGGATCATGTCAAAACTGTTTCCAGGAAAGAATTTATTCTAGTAACAATCACGACCTTAAACTTCACTGGACATGTTTAGTATGCTTATTTGATTTCATCTAAAATAAAGACGATGACGTGTTTTTTTTAGACAGGCAAGAGGTCCATGTCATCCATGCTTCCTCCTAAAAACAACTCTATCTGCATGGCACAATTTGATCCCATCAGCCACAACGCGATGGAGGTGGTTGTGTTAGGTTTAAGTTCTTCCTCTTGCTATGGCCATAACCTAATCTAAATAAGGGTTTTAACATGCTCATATTATGCTCATTTTCAGGTTCATAATAATTGTATTTAGAGGTTGTACCAGAATAGGTTTACATGGTTTCATTTTCAAAAAACACCATATTTTTGCTGTACTCGACATTGCTGCAGCTCCTCTTTTCACCCTGTGTGTTGAGCTCTCTGTTTTAGCTACAGAGTGAGACATCTCACTTCTGTTCCATCTTTGTTGGGAGTTGCACATGCACAGTAGCTAGGTAAGGACTACTAGCCAGTCAGAAGCAGAGTATGAGGGCGTGCCCTGACAGTAGCTAGGTAAGGACTACTAGCCAGTCAGAAGCAGAGTATGAGGGCGTGCCCTGACAGTAGCTAGGTAAGGACTACTAGCCAGTCAGAAGCAGAGTATGAGGGCGTGCCCTGACAGTACCTAGGTAAGGACTACTAGCCAGTCAGAAGCAGAGTATGAGGGCGTGCCCTGACAGTAGCTAGGTAAGGACTACTAGCCAGTCAGAAGCAGAGTATGAGGGCGTGTCCTGACAGTACCTAGGTAAGGACTACTAGCCAGTCAGAAGCAGAGTATGAGGGCGTGTCCTGACAGTACCTAGGTAAGGACTACTAGCCAGTCAGAAGCAGAGTATGAGGGCGTGCCCTGACAGTACCTAGGTAAGGACTACTAGCCAGTCAGAAGCAGAGTATGAGGGCGTGTCCTGACAGTACCTAGGTAAGGACTACTAGCCAGTCAGAAGCAGAGTATGAGGGCGTGTCCTGACAGTACCTAGCTAAGGACTACTAGCCAGTCAGAAGCAGAGTATGAGGGCGTGTCCTGACAGTACCTAGCTAAGGACTACTAGCCAGTCAGAAGCAGAGTATGAGGGCGTGCCCTGACAGTAGCTAGGTAAGGACTACTAGCCAGTCAGAAGCAGAGTATGAGGGCGTGCCCTGACAGTAGCTAGGTAAGGACTACTAGCCAGTCAGAAGCAGAGTATGAGGGCATGTCCTGACAGTACCTAGGTAAGGACTACTAGCCAGTCAGAAGCAGAGTATGAGGGCGTGTCCTGACAGTACCTAGCTAAGGACTACTAGCCAGTCAGAAGCAGAGTATGAGGGCGTGTCCTGACAGTACCTAGGTAAGGACTACTAGCCAGTCAGAATCAGAGTATGAGGGAGTGCCACGCTAGCAGCTAAGCGAGCATTAGCATTAGCATTAGCGAGCATTTGCCAACTGTAGCAGGGACATTGCCTTCAAAAATGAATTCAACCCATGCCGCTCTTCTGTCCTCTGCGTCTGGGACACGATGGAGTGTTTTGTGCTCGTCTTTACAGCCAACAACAGAACACTTTCTGTGGTGCCTCGACATGGTGTCTCCTAAACCGGTGCTTCCGAATCGATGACATAATAGCGGATATCCGAGAAGTTACTGCTGTACCTTGTGGGTGGAGACATAGATGCTGTAGTATGCGCTGATGGGTGGGAATATTCAAATGTTTCAGCCGATGACGTAGACAGCCCTGCAGATTTTTTCATAATATGGGCACTTTAATTGCCTGGCATAAGACCTCCAGGAAATAGTCAATATTCCTCTTCTCTCAGGCATTTCCCCAAAACACTGAAAACAGATGTGATCAGGCCTCTTTTAAGAAAGAACAAGGTAGACACCGCAATAATGCCAAATTGTTAGGCCCATATCAAACCTCCCATTTCTAGGTAAAATCAATGAAAAAGCTATTTTAATCAACTCCAATCTGGATTTCGACCCCATTACAGCACTGAGACTGCTCTCATGTGAGTCCTAAACAACATATATTTAAATAAAAACAATGGCAAAGTTTCTTAGTACTGCTGTATTTCAGCATTTATTTATTCATACAATCTGTCCAGCAGTTTCTTGTGGTCCACTGTGACCACAAGAAACTGCTGGACAGATTGTAAAATTAGGTAGGACTCTCTGTCACAGCCCTTACATCCTTTCTGCAGGAGAGAGACTATTTTGTGTCAGTTGGTACAAATCTGAGTGAACAGCGATGACATGTGGAGTTCCCCAAGGGTCTATTCTCGGTCCAGCTCTATTCAACATCTATATGCTCCCACTAGCTGACATCTTGGAAGACAAATAAATATCCTACCATAATTATGATGCATATGACCAACAGAGTTACATTACAAAAAACCCAGATGGTTATTTGATGTGCCAAAATGTTATCCAATTAAAAGGTGCACTATGAGTTCCTTCATGGTTTCAGCGTGATTTCATTTTTGTCTCAAATGTTTACATGCAGCCAATAACCCGTTCAAAACCGGAATATTAGCAATAACCCGGTCGCGCACGGCCATGTAAACACCGGCAAAAACTCGAATATGATCATATTCCTGTTTTTGAAAACCCGAATATGACCCCTGGGTTACCCCTTCTCTAACCCGAATATTTATTCATGTAAAAGCGTATCGGCAAATCTCTGTCAGAAGGAACATTGATTTGTGTTCTGCGCATGTTCTATTCACAAGGAATCTTGGTCTTTGAGTAGAGGAACTTCTTGTACAGCGCCGTCTGGCGTGTACAAAAACCCGCCTGCAGTTTACAGGAAGTAAACAAGAAGTAGAAGTAAACAAGAAGTAGAGGTAAACATGGCGAGACGCAGACAGCACCACACGTTTGGAGCGAGGAGGAAACCAATGTCTTTATTAGTGTGGTGAAAACCATGAATATAATGTCTTCTGTTGATGTTGTGTTTGTTGAAATGACGCATATTGCGTCTTAAGGTCGTCCGTACGTCCAGACGCTAACCGTGCGTCGACGTTTACATCGGGATGTTGCCAATTGATTACAAACTCCACGTATACAGGAGTAATTCTCTCTGCTCACGCATGTAAACGGGTTATTCCGAATGTTTCAGAAACCCGACCATAACCGAATATTGGGTGCTTGTAAATGTAGTCAGTGTCTTTTCAGGTCTCTGTAAGGAATCAGACAACTGCAGCATATTCAGAACACTGCTCCCGAGTCCTCACTAAAACCAATAAAGTGGAACACTTCACCCCCGTCCTCAGAGCTTTGCACTGGCTTCCTATGAATCAAATAAATTCATTCAAAATATTATCATTGACCTACAATGCACTGAATGGTTTGGGGCCAACATTCATGTCTGATATGCTGCTCTGATACAAGCTCTAAGATCATCTGGGAAAGACTCACTGTCCCCAGGGTCACAACTAAACATGCAGAAGCAGCTTTCAGTTTTTATGAACTTGAGATCTGCCCCAACCTTTGTTCTTTTAAATCAAGGCCACTGCTTTCCCCGAGGTCATTTAAAGGTCCAGTGTGTGGGAGTTTCTCCCTTCTAGCGTTGAGCTCATATATCACAATCAACTCTCTCGTACCACGCAGTTCAAAGTTCCTTCAGTAGCCTTCACGCTTCAAAAAGACGGTCTCTTGCTCTTTTCAATCTCCTTTTTCTTTTTCTGGGCGAATAAGAAGAAGACTCCTGTTCCTGAAATAAGGATTTTGAATACGTGTGGTCCTCCATGTTTCCTTCTTCTAACTTGTCGGGGCCGGGAAGCTACGATATCCGTTAGCAGCATTAGCAGCAGCTGTGAGTTTATCATTTGACAGAGAAAACGTGAAAGGTGGAGCAGTACGTCCTGTATGTCCCTCACCGGCTACCGTATTTCAAGATGGAGCATGAATATGGAGCGTCTACACCAGTTCATGTATGAATATGGAGCGTCTACACCAGTTCATGTATGAATATGGAGCGTCTACACCAGTTCATGTATGAATATGGAGCGTCTACACCAGTTCATGTATGAATATGGAGCGTCTACACCAGTTCATGTATGAATATGGAGCATCTACACCAGTTCATGTATGAATATGGAGCGTCTACCCCAGTTCATGTATGAATATGGAGCGTCTGCACCAGTTCATGTATGAATATGGAGCATCTACACCAGTTCATGTATGAATATGGAGCGTCTACCCCAGTTCATGTATGAATATGGAGCGTCTGCACCAGTTCATGTATGAATATGGAGCGTCTACACCAGTTCATGTATGAATATGGAGCGTCTACACCAGTTCATGTATGAATATGGAGCGTCTACACCAGTTCATGTATGAATATGGAGCGTCTACACCAGTTCATGTATGAATATGGAGCGTCTACACCAGTTCATGTATGAATATGGAGCGTCTACACCAGTTCATGTATGAATATGGAGCGTCTACACCAGTTCATGTATGAATATGGAGCGCCTACACCAGTTCATGTATGAATATGGAGCGTCTGCACCAGTTCATGTATGAATATGGAGCATCTACACCAGTTCATGTATGAATATGGAGCGTCTACCCCAGTTCATGTATGAATATGGAGCGTCTGCACCAGTTCATGTATGAATATGGAGCATCTACACCAGTTCATGTATGAATATGGAGCGTCTACCCCAGTTCATGTATGAATATGGAGCGTCTGCACCAGTTCATGTATGAATATGGAGCGTCTACACCAGTTCATGTATGAATATGGAGCGTCTACACCAGTTCATGTATGAATATGGAGCGTCTGCCCCAGTTCATGTATGAATATGGAGCGTCTACACCAGTTCATGTATGAATATGGAGCGTCTACACCAGTTCATGTATGAATATGGAGCGTCTACACCAGTTCATGTATGAATATGGAGCGTCTACACCAGTTCATGTATGAATATGGAGCGTCTACCCCAGTTCATGTATGAATATGGAGCGTCTACACCAGTTCATGTATGTATATGGAGCGTCTACACCAGTTCATGTATGAATATGGAGCATCTACCCCAGTTCATGTATGAATATGGAGCGTCTGCACCAGTTCATGTATGAATATGGAGCATCTACCCCAGTTCATGTATGAATATGGAGCGTCTACACCAGTTCATGTATGAATATGGAGCGTCTACACCAGTTCATGTATGAATATGGAGCGTCTGCACCAGTTCATGTATGAATATGGAGCGTCTACACCAGTTCATGTATGAATATGGAGCGTCTGCCCCAGTTCATGTATGAATATGGAGCGTCTACACCAGTTCATGTATGAATGAGGAGCATCTACACCAGTTCATGTATGAATATGGAGCGTCTACACCAGTTCATGTCTGAATATGGAGCGTCTACACCAGTTCATGTATGAATATGGAGCGTCTACACCAGTTCATGTATGAATATGGAGCGTCTACACCAGTTCATGTATGAATATGGAGCGTCTACACCAGTTCATGTGTGAATATGGAGCGTCTGCCCCAGTTCATGCAAACGCAAATGTAAAATTTCAAGCCAAAAGTAATACTTGGAATGAATGAATGGTGGTGGTAAATATTCATGAAAAAGGACAAGTTTGTGAACGGGCAACACAGTTTTCGATAATGAACAACTAAACACGTTACTCACTGGGGCTTTAAAGATGTTACATTCTTATACATCTCCTAAATCCTTTAAATCTAGTGTTTTTTTTCTTTCTCTTTTAGGAATTGTCTTGTTTGTTTTGTATGTTTATGCTTATGTAAAGCTATTTGGATCTGAAATGTGCAATATAATTGTCTTGCATCATTCAATCTTACAGTACAAGGTTACTATCAGAGAGAGAAACCTAGAATTAGACCTAAGAGCAAAAAGCATTAGTGGCATTAAAAGCACATCTTTAAAGAACATGTTTTTTTTTGTACACTCAGACCAAACATCATTATCTAAGCGCTAAACGCTTTCTCCTAGAAAATATGTTTTTGTATTACTAATTTTTTCAACAGCAAATATGTTTTCAAATGCACTTAATACCACCCGTATTATGTTTTCATTAGCATATTGAGGAATTGTTAATTGAAGATCTCCAGACATATTTTATGACAGACAAAAATGCTTTTAATAATAATTTGTGTGAGATGTTTTCCAGGATCTATGAATATAATATTATATACATATTTAATTTACAAAGTTTAACTACGTACTGTACACAAGATGTCTCCTGCTTCTCTGAAGTCCATTCTCTGTGTGTGTGCATGTGTGCGCGTGTCCGTGTGCGTGTGTGTGTGTGTGTGTGTGTGTGTGTGTGTGTGTGTGTGTGCGCGCTGGAAGTTCCCACATCTCATTGGTGTATATTTCAAACTGGACCATGATTGGCTCAGATTTAAGGTGAGAACAGCAGATGAATGTGACAAACTGTCAAACATCCAAGTGCAGTAACAATAAGCAAACCATTTTTTTTTAATGGAGGGGGACTTTAACGTATCTGCCAAGTCACAAAATGTTGATACTGACCGTATCTGCAAAACGTTCAGTGACAACGAATTTCCTTTGTTTACCCTACAATATCCGCTCGACAATGCGATATCCGCTTGTACCAACTAGAGCGTGATTAAATGTGATTATGTTTAGGCACTCACACAACAATTTGGCAATATATAAACACAATTTCTAGGAGACAAGGTTGTGACGCATCAACACCAATCTGTTGTTTATCCTGGACCACAGAAAAGAACGTCTGTGATACACCTCTGTAAGAAACTTCTCATTGCCAACTCCCTCTGTACCATGCCCATAAATACAATAACCTCTGTCGGAATGGACTTCAATACCTCAACAAACATTTGTGTCCAGGCATCGTGCAGTGGTCGTCTTGGAAACATCTCAGAGTTAACCTCCAGTTACATCAGGGGGTGAGTCATGTTTCCATCATGTTACAGACTCGACCCTGCAAACTGTTGTTTTTCTTGACTGAATTTGGGACTAACACAGAATTTCAAAAGTGGAACACATTGTTAAAAGAAAAATGCGATGCATTTCCCGCAATTAAGTCAATCCTTTTTTTTTTTTCCCATGGTTATAACTCATGCAAGTTCTGCTTAACTTATTTTCTCCCCTAACATGCACTCAGCTGTTTGCTGTTTTTAGCCAATTTCCATGTTGTTATTTATTTATTACAACCTCTTCATTTTTCCTACTCCCACTCACTCCACTGTGTCCAAAAGTGCATTTATTCAGTTTAAGTTAAAATATGTTCGGGTCATACTTGTTCAGCTATTCAACAGATCTCCCCAATACCCAATCAGGTGTTAGCATTCCTTACAGAAGGAATATATGTGTATTTCTCCTCTCAGGCTAGTGTCTGAGTCTGGGTTGACTCATATCACCACGAAATTTGCATCAATAATGATAACGCTCCTGAACCTGAAACAGCCTTGCCTGGTTCTGGTTCTGTACACAGCCCTGCATTAGGCAGGTGGTTACATATCCACTTGTCTGGTTTTCAGCCAAGACTCTTGTCTGCACAGTCTCAGAGAACCTGGGTTACATTAACGCCCCGGCTGTATATATATGTATTTGCACAGAGGAGGTGTCATTTTGATGGCAAGGAACTACGTATGACCACATCTCCTGAGTCAAAACCTTGTGATACAATAATTTAAATTTGGAAGAGTTGCTCCGAACATACAGCGTCTGGTGCTTCTATAGAGCCCCCCCCCCCCCCCCAGCTTCAGAATAGATATCTGGCAGCTCCTATGTCTCCTCGTGTCTGACTCCTCTCTCGGTCAGTCTGCCGTTTCCTCTTCCTCTGTTCCTCCAACAATGATTTCCTAGCTTTCTGCTTCTTTTTTGCCGGCTCAGCCGTGACGATAGTGTGAAAAACTCCATCTCTACTTTGTCAGCCGGTTCCTGATTGGCCGTATGTGTGCAGTGCCGTGAAGCAATTTGTTACATGGCGAGACCTGATATCACGCCATACTTCCTGACCCTGAGGCCGACGACTCATCGGCCAAAAGTCGCAAGGGTGTTTTTTCAGCTCACAGGCGCTAGGGGGGAGCGAGACGACCACCATTCAACCTGAAAAAGTCATATAACCATTCCAATGACTCGGAAGCTGTTTGGTTAAGGTACATTAAGCTAAAAAGACGGCATAGTTCCTCTTTAACACTTTGAAGAGGCTTGCCAGCACAGACGATGCAAGTTATTTTAAATATCACAAACAGGATTCTAGTGAATAAGTGTTGGGCAACACATAACAAAGCTCCTCTGTTACAAGTAATTATTATTGAATGAGTTATGTTGTAAATGTGCTTATCATACATACTTACTTAACAGCGGTGCATATTTGGTGATGTGGTTGTATGAAGTTTTAGTGCTTGGGCTAACCACTTTTATCTGCCTTTGCTATGCTCATACATATCCACTGGCATGTTGGCCTCGTTTAACAAGCTTGGAAAATATGTGCACACCCTAGACTTGTGGTGTTGCACTAAAGCTCATTAACTACAAATAACATTGATTTTATATTGGCTGTGAACATTTACTCTGGCTATGGCAAGAAAATGTACTTTTAAATAGCTAATAGCTTTTAAATATTTGAAACTTGCCTTAGAAAAGTAATCTGTCACAATTACTGTTATGTCAACCTTAGTTTTTTTTCATAGATATTTTTTAATAATTTGTCAGCATCATAGTGTATTATCTCACTTTCTAGTCTCATAGCTGGTTTAATCGTAGCTGTTGTTTTACAGCAGAGAGAGAGGGCTCATTATTTGAATTATTTATCATTATTTATTTATTTATTATTTATTTATTACAAACCACTAATGTTTGGATAAACAGACGGCAAGCTGATAAAAAGCAACATAGTTATGAAAATTCAGGAGACATTTTCATTTTAAAATGTTTTTGTTCTTTATTTGTTCTCATCTGGTACATAGCTTGTTTGCATCTTTACTTTCTATGACTGGAAGCATTGTCTAGTTGTTATTCTCTCCGTTGAACAGTACAAATATGTCACTCTAGATTCAGGCCTACTGCTTAGTTTCAATCAGGAGAGACTTTGTTGCAGATATCCAAAGATTTATTGTACATATGCATAATATAAAATGCACACAGTCTTTGGAGATTAGACTTTTTTTATTTTAAAGGGGTAGAGAAGCCAGACATATTCCCCCGATGGAGCCTGGACACTGGGGGTGGTGGAGAAGGAACCCAGAGACCGAAGGAAGGAGCTGTCTGCAGGAAGATGACTCAGGGTGCCGTGGGTGACGATGACCAGAGGGGGGAGGGGACTCAGGGTGCCCTGGGTGACGATGACCAGAGGTGGAAAGGGACTCAGGATGCTGTGGGTGACGATGACCAGAGGTGGAAGGGACTCAGGGTGCCGTGGGTGACGATGACCAGAGGGGGAGGGGACTCTGGGTGCCCTGGGTGACGATGACCAGAGGTGGGAGAGAAGACATTTAAAGCAGGATGTCACGTTCATTAGCGACCAACTTGCCTTACCACCCAGTCACCAAGTTAAGAATGTTAAAGATGCCATATTCTGCTCATTTTCAGGTCCATAATTGTATCTTCAGGTCGTACCAGAATATGTTTCCATGGTTTAATATATTGTTGTTGTACAGCACATCTCTCTCTCACTGCTGCAGCTCCTCTTTTCACCTTGTGTTCAGGTCTCTGTTTTAGCTACAGAGTGAATCATCTTTCCTTCTGTACTATCTTTGATTCCACTCTGCACATGCTCAATAGCTCAGATGGTAGATCATGTCAGTTAGCTCCATAGACAGTAAAAGAAAGGTTGTTTCTCCAACTTTGGTCAGTTACAAGGCAGGATTAGCCGGGAGACTTCTTCTAAAGGAGGGCGCACATGGAAGTACTTCTTCTGGAGATTATGGTGAACTTGTGTGTGTTGTAGCAGCGCTTTGCCATTGAGAACGAGCTAGCATGCTAACGCTAGCGCTAGCATGCACGGTTGTTTAGCCAGCTCATTTCGGCTAGTGACGTAGAAAGCCGTGCAGATTTTGAACAGCTCACCCAGAGACTGAAGGCAGGAATCATTCAGAAACCGTATCTCACTCAGAACAACATGGATGGATTTTTTTCAAGTTTGTATGCGTGTGGAAGCACCAGAGACACAAAATATCACCCCAAATCCCAGAAAAAGTGATTTTTTCATAATATGGGCACTTTAAGCATTTATGAATCATCACGGTAAAATGTTGCACACCGCGTGGTCCTTTACATTTAGTTGTTCTCGTGGTTTGGTGTTTTTTCTGTAACTACGGATCATGTTCTCTTCCTTCAGTTCAACAATGTCTGCTCTACTTGTGCCTCTGCGATCTTGCTGCTATAGCAACTGCCGTCTGGGAAAGGCTTGCGTCCCGTGTAATTTGTGCTTCCAAAACAAAACAGCATTAGACAGAATCAGCAGTAATTTACTGTAATATTCGCAGCAGCCAACACCCAACGCACCACCGTTTTGTGTCTCTGTGTTTCTAAGCAACACAGATATAAAAACAGCCTTCAGGATTTGGGATATTGGCCTTAAAGACCTCATATTCTGCTCATTTTCAGGTGCATAATTGTATTTATAGGTTGTACCAGAATAGCTTTACATGGTTTAATTTTCAAAAAACACCATATTTTTGTTGTACTGCACATTGCTGCAGCTCCTCTTTTCACCCTGTGTGTTGAGCTCTCTGCTTTAGCTACAGAGTGAGACATCTCACTTCTGTTCCATCTTTGTTGGGAGTCGCACATGCTCAGTAGATACTCACTTAGTCAGTGCTTGGGCACAGACAGTAACAGGGAGAGTGTAGACTAACGTGACTAGATAGAACTACGTGTGAAAGGTACGGACGTGGCGGCAGTAGTTCAACCATACATTTGAACCAGAATTGGATCCCGAAGAAGGAGGGGAGTCTACTGCAGAACCTGAGACTCAGAGAATGACGTAGACGGCCCTGCCGATTTTGACCAGCTCACCTGGAGACTGAAGACCCACCGGATCACCTACAAAATCCTGGTCCTCACCTACAAAGCCCTCCACCATCTGGCCCCCTCATACCTCACTGACCTCCTGTCCCCCTACCAACCCTCACGGTCCCTCAGATCCACCTCAGCCGGTCTCCTCTGCATCCACAAGTCCAAACTCCGCAGTTTTGGGGACAGAGCCTTCTCCAGGGCAGCTCCCAGGCTCTGGAACTCCCTCCCCCAAGAGATCCGCACCTCTGAGTCCCTCACCATCTTCCAGTCCCGCCTCAAGACCCATCTCTTCACCTCTGAGTCCCTCACCATCTTCCAGTCCCGCCTCAAGACCCATCTCTTCACCTCTGAGTCCCTCACCATCTTCCAGTCCCTCCTCAAGACACATCTCTTCACCTCTGAGTCCCTCACCATCTTCCAGTCCTGCCTCAAGACCCATCTCTTCACCTCTGAGTCCCTCACCATCTTCCAGTCCCGCCTCAAGACCCATCTCTTCACCTCTGAGTCCCTCACCATCTTCCAGTCCGGCCTCAAGACACATCTCTTCACCTCTGAGTCCCTCACCATCTTCCAGTCCCGCCTCAAGACCCATCTCTTCACCTCTGAGTCCCTCACCATCTTCCAGTCCCGCCTCAAGACCATCTCTTCACCTCTGAGTCCCTCACCATCTTCCAGTCCCGCCTCAAGACACATCTCTTCACCTCTGAGTCCCTCACCATCTTCCAGTCCCGCCTCAAGACCCATCTCTTCACCTCTGCCTATCTGTAGCCCCCTTTTCTTCTGTGACTGAATCTTGTTTTGCTTTGTCTTGTTTTCTTTTGCTTTGCTTTGTTTTGTCTTGTATTGTCCTGTTTTGCTTTACCTTCTAATCTAGCTCCCTGTAAAGCGACTTTAGAGTCTATGAAAAGCGCTATATAAATTCAATTTATTATTATTATTATTATTATTATTATTATTATTAAGACATTCAGAAACCTGTATCTCACTCAAAACAGCATGGATGGTTTTTTTGTGGAAGCACCAGAGACACAAAACAACAGAAAAATCCAAGTCCCAGAAAAAGTGACTTTTTCATAAAATGGGCACTTTAACACCGGGCAACTCTTTTATTAAATTGTAAAGAAATTGTAAATTGTACAAACTAATTGGGGAAAAAAATCTGTCTATTCAGTCGTATCATAATTAGATGTGTTCTAGAAATGAAAAAAAGAAAGAGGCCTGGAACATTCAACGTCTTTGTTGTCTCTCCCACTCACAGCTTCTTTGGGATGCAGCTTTGTCTTCGCTAAATACTCCCATTAATATGCAGGTGAGTGAGCAGGTGGATGCTAGTCTATTACCCCTCTGATTCCTATTTCATAAACAACACGTCAGAGATGATGGTGGAGATGGAGAGAAATCAGATTCTATAATTATATCAGCTCTCTTCTGGAACACAAGGCTAATATTAGAGATTCTCCTAATGCATCTTTCAGTTAGATTCTGAATTAAAAAGCTGCATTATTCATGACCTGCAATCTTGGCACAAAACCTGGGTGGAAGAACGGATGCCAATCATTCATTGCTTTAAAGGAGCCATTTGTCTGAAGTGAAGTGTGTTTACTGAGATATCAAAATGCCGCTCTCTTGAATGTTCCTAGGAAATGATAAATAGTAATATTTATTTTAAAGATATATATAATGTAGGGGCGACCTCTAGCTCTCCCACCCTGAGTATACCCACTAAGGAAGCTCCAGGATTTCCATATACCCAAAAAATGACACGCAACAACATACTTTCCATTATATTTGAAATTGTCATCTGTTTTTCTTCTTCACATAGGCTAAATAAAGGTATTTCCACCGTAAATTGGTGTATAAAAGTGTATACGACATGCTGCCCGTTGCTGCGTGTCATCCCCTCTCTCTCTCCCACCTTTCATGTCTATCCACTGTCACTATATATCATAAAGGGAAAAGCCCCCCCCAACAAATCTTTAAAAGATATATAATGTATATATTAGGGGTGTCAAAATAATGCGTTAATTTCAATTAATTAATCTGAGAAAAACAAACGTGTTAAAAATTGATTAATCCGTTCCATATTGACCTTTCACCCGGAGCCGTTCTAGCCGCCATTCGACTGTAAAATGAAGGAGGGAGACGAGAGAATGAACAACAGAAACATCGCTGCACTAGTTAACACTCCACTCAACAGCAGGTAACGTTAGCCCTCCGCTAGCTAGCAGCTGTATTAAACGTGGTTAAAATGCTGACAGCTAACGCTAAACGGTGTAAAGTTTGACTGTTTTTCTGCCGTTGTCGTAAAAACACAGACGGAGACGGTGCGTTCAATGAAACTGGTAATCTACAGCCTCGCGGTGTATTCGTAGTTATTGTAAAATACCCTTTAGAATTTATTTCCTCAGCATATTAGGTCATATTGTTGATTGTTATGGTCATTATTTGAACAGTGAAAATAATAATAAAAATAGTTTTTTTAACTTTAATGTCACTAATGCTGATTATTCATTGGTTCATTTGAATTGAAATATTTAAAATACTTTCACAGCAAAAATTATGTATGCGATTAATTTAGATTAATTAATCACAGAGTCTGTAATTAATTAGATCACATTTTTTAATCAATTGACAGCCCTAATATATATCTTTAAAATGTATATGCGGCAAATTTGTGACAGGGAAACAGAAACATGAAAGAGAGAACTCCAGCTACAGTCTCCTGCTCGATGGGAGATGTCCTGCTCTCTCGTTGTGTTTCCATGTTCTATATATTAGTAAAACATATTATTTCCGTGGCGCATTTTTATTACTGGCTGGTTCAAGGACAAAATAAAATCCTTGGGGTGAAGGGAGGATACTGGTGTTAGTGGGGCAGTTGGAGCATTTGGAGGGGCGTTGTCCCCCGTGCCCCTGCCTAGAATCAGACATGTATACAAACATTTAAGAAATATATTTAAATGTTAGGTGACGGGGCGACCTCTAGCTCACCCAGTAAGAGCGTGCGCCCCATGTAGGCTGAGTCCTTTGCTGCGTGTCATCCCCCATCTCTCTCCCCCTTTCCTGTCTATCCACTGTCACTGTCTAATAAAGAGAAAAGCTCCAAAAAAATCATCTTTGGCTGGCAAAATGACTGGCAGGTGGTGCACTTCCAGGGCTTGGATGAGCATGAAACTTCCCCAGTTGAATCATCAGTAAAATATGAGAAATTGCCTTTAAACACTATAAATGTGTACACTAAAACAGCACTAAAATAGTTAGGAGGTGTGTAAAGTACAATGGTTGAGGTTTCTTCCTTTCTTTCTTCCTAATGCATGTTGATAGATGCAGGAAACTTTTGCTAAGCAGCTATACTGTACTCCACATAGAGGTGGACAGCCAGACGTGTATTACTTTATTATTAATGTTTGTAAAAAGCTTCCGTGGTGCTTTTTCTGCTGTGAAAACCTTTGAGCAAAACTCACGCCCTTGAATTTCATTGTAACTCAGTTGCGTTCTGATGTCTGTGTCACTAATGCTATGCTAATGTTAGCGTATTCACCACTTCAGTTAAACATAATCACGTGAGGGCTGAGCAACACAAACGAGGCAACGCAAGTCCACAAATGCAACACCAGGTGGTCAGTTTCAAAGATTTCAGGTATGTGACATCATTAATATTTCATTGTAGAGATTAGACAGAAACAATAGGTTGCAAACACTCAAACTAAATTAGTGTCTAGATGGTTAAACACAAATGCGTGTCTGAAATGAGGGCAGATCAGGGTCCCCACGACGCAGATAAATCACACAGTCCTCTTGATGTACAAAAACAACTATGGCATTAGCAGTGTACGAGGGACAAATGTTTCAGTGCATTTTCATTAAGTGGTGCGCAGCTGCACATACTGTAGTACAGCACTCTCAGCACAAACCTGGTCCAAGCGGCAAGGCCACATTGATCATATTTGATGTAAAGTGACAGGCAGTATAATGAAACTGCTCCTCGTCGTTAATAACACGTGACAGTGCTTATCTGAATCATACAACAGAGCCTCTCTGTGTCCATCTCTCACCACTGGCCTGCTTCTATCTCAGGCCTCATTCCTGATGGGGGACTTGCACATACCCTACACCCAAGGGCGTAACTTTGGGTTCAACATTGGGGGGGTGAGATCTCCACTTTTGAGCAAAATTGAAATTTTGAACATCAAATACTTCATTTTCTGTATTCTGGTGAATTTTTCTGCATCACTTCACGGTGCAAATGTCTTTATTTATGTAAAAGAAATTACAATTGATTATTGGGGGGTTGTAACCATCCCCCCCCTGTAAATTACACCTATGTCTACATCATCCTAAATCATTACATCGTGTGGTGTTGTTTAAAACTGTAGGCTGGTGCCAAATGCATCCAGGGGTCTTACTGTGGTCTACTGTATATACTCTTTAGGCGAATCGTGTTGCCAAAACTACAAAAAGGAGACACACGTTATAATGAACCAAAATGATCATGTAAATGAATGACTGTACTGTGTCCTTAAACAGCAGACCTAAAACAACCACTGAGTAAATTAACAATAGAGGATTGGAGGGTGACACATCTCGAACACACTGGGTCTAAAATCAAAGAATGACTAAAACTGTAGGTGTTGCTGTTGTTGAAATGATGCTTTTACTCCTACGGTACTACTATTCATCACACAGACAGGATCATGGATTTTCTGATAAGGTCCCACTCACCGTGTTCTGTCAGAGCTCTCATGACGTCTGTTTGGCACAGAACAGAGCGTTATGCAATGTTTTAAAGTGGCTTCACAAAGCACTGAAACATGGCCATTACAAACATTATCTAGATGTAGACAGTGGTGTAGTCTACGTGATACGCAGGTATACGCAGAATACCCATTGTTCGAACTATACCTATTTTTTTTTGTGCATTTGCGACTTACAAAGATACATAACAGCTACAAGTGTATGCACTGTACAGGATTTACCTACCCTATTATACTTTATCAACAGGAAGTAATAGGTCAAACAGCAAACAGCCACCCACAAATAGTCTTTGAGATTTCACATGAACAACGGTTAAAGTTACTCAGGCTACCGAAGATTACCACGTATATGGGCTCTTCCACTCTCCACTGCTGGCTGTTCCAATTGAATGGGAGAGAGGATCAAGAGGGTTAGGATCGTGCCCGGCCTCTGACGAGCTGGTTGAACCCATCTTCAGCTTCTTCTTGCGTTGTCACCCCGGGCAGCGGGAGGTGTGCTAACAGGGCTTGAAGCAGGTGAATCGGTCGTGCTATTAACCTTATCGCTACACAGTTTCTTAGTAAAACCAACATGAATTACACTGCCTTGTTTTATTTGGCTATGGCTATATGATGCTAACTGCAGAATGGATTTTAAGGACTTTGCGCGCCGATTAATGGCCTCCATGAACCCCGCAAGCCTTGATGCTCATGACAAGAATAGCATGTATAGTTATCTTTATTGAAATGAATTAGGTTTAAACCCCCGTCATGCATGAATGAATGATATTTTTTGCAATTTTACACATAATAATCCACAAAGATCTGATGACTGAAATTGCACATCAAAATGACACATTGTCAATATTTTTAGAGACCCATCCAAAATTTCACAAATCACGTTTTCAGGGGAGCCCATGTCTTATTAAGGGGAGCCGAGCTCCCCTAGCTCCCCCGTAGTTCGCACCCTGAGTATACCCACTAAGAAAGCTCCAGGATTTCCATATACCCACTTAATAATGACACGCAACAACATACTTTCCATTATATTTGAAATTGTCATCTGTTTTTCTGACATTTTGCTATGTCATGGGTTATCTTTACAGAAAGGCAAGAAGCAAGAACATATTTCTAGAAGGCCTTTACTGTCACGCAGCAGCATATACAGTATGCTGAACACAAAAGCAACAGCAAGTTCATTCAGTGCCCAACCAAAGATGTATTAACCGATGCCATTTTGTTAGTTTGAAACAGAGCCTTCTTTCTTTAAGGCAAAGCAGATCAGAAGACAGTCATGCTCCTATCTGTTAGATAAATAGGTTATTTGTGTTCAGGTCATGGCTCCAGTTGCCCCGTAGCTTTTGATTTCTAGCATAAAGAAAAGACATATGAACCACTCGACGAGTAGCTTTAGTACTAACTCACTCCAATGAATAGTTGAATTACTGTAACTATCTCTGCCTCCGTATTTCTATAGTGGTTTTGTGTTTAAATTGCCAGGAGGCCAGCAGGCCACCCACACTCAGCAGAAGCTGTATTAGAACTGTCAACCTAAAGCAGCTGTTATTGGACACTTATTGGTGGTACTTTTTGTGTTATGAAACATCATGGAAAAAAGAAACTGTCAAAAAAGGTAGCAACTGGAGAGTCTTCTTGTCTTTCAGTGTTTACCATCAGTAGCAAGAGATTGTTAATTAGATGACCTGCTTTGCATCTAAAGTAAAGCTGCAAACAATGTTATTGTCAATGTGCATGGGAATATAAAATATTGTTTTTATCATTTTTACAGGTAGATGCACAGTATAGAAATTTAGGACTTTTTGGGCATTGACTCACACTACTGACTGACCACTTCCATCAAATGTCAGAACAATGCTGATTCAATGAGATTTACATGAACAGGAACACATCTGCGGTTACAAACATTTTATGAATGCAAATATAAAAATATTAAACAATAAGGCCCAAAACAGCATATTGCTGCAATGCATGCTAAATGTGTTTAGTGCCAAAATAATAATAATACTTAAAAAAGTAAGGTATATACACTTATTAGATTAGATTTAAATGTATTGCCATTGTGCAGAGTACAAGTACAAAGACAGTGAAATGCAGTTTGCGTCTAACCAGAAGTGCAAAAAGAGCAGAAAAGTGCAACGTGAAGTATACAAAGTACATACAGGTGTTGCATAGACAGGACAATGAACTGTTTTTTACTGAAAATACTTGAGATAAACAATAATAATAATAATAATAATAATAATAATAATAATACATTTTATTTGTAATGCGCTTTTCTTGTACCCAAAGCGCTACAGTACAGTACAAAAGTAAATACATTAAAAAAAAACATTAAAAAGAAAACAAACAAGAAATAAGACCAAATATACAAATCAAGTTTCACCAATTAAGACACAGACATCTTAAAAAGATGTGGTTTCTAACAAGCATATTACCACTAATTTGCAAAATCTGGAGAGACACGGAGCGTCACGAAGCGTCCGCGCCGCCATCTTGATCTGATTGATGAAGGACTAAGCTAGTAGTGAAAGACCCCAGCCCTACGGATGCTGAAGGACTAGTAGCGAAAGAGCCCAGCCCTACGGATGCTGAAGGACTAAGAGAAAGACCTCAGCCCTACGGATGCTGAAGGACTAAGATAGTAGTGAAAGACCCCAGCCCTACGGATGCTGAAGGACTAGTAGCGAAAGAGCCCAGCCCTATGGATGCTGAAGGACTAAGCTAGTAGTGAAAGACCCCAGCCCTACGGATGCTGAAGGACTAAGATAGTAGTGAAAGACCCCAGCCCTACGGATGCTGAAGGACTAGTAGCGAAAGAGCCCAGCCCTACGGATGCTGAAGGACTAGTAGCGAAAGAGCCCAGCCCTACGGATGCTGAAGGACTAAGATAGTAGTGAAAGACCCCAGGCCTACGGATGCTGAAGGACTAGTAGCGAAAGAGCCCAGCCCTACGGATGCTGAAGGACTAAGAGAAAGACCTCAGCCCTACGGATGCTGAAGGACTAGTAGCGAAAGAGCCCAGCCCTACGGATGCTGAAGGACTAAGAGAAAGACCTCAGCCCTACGGATGCTGAAGGACTAAGATAGTAGTGAAAGAGCCCAGCCCTACGGATGCTGAAGGACTAAGAGAAAGACCTCAGCCCTACGGATGCTGAAGGACTAAGATAGTAGTGAAAGACCCCAGCCCTACGGATGCTGAAGGACTAAGCTAGTAGTGAAAGACCCCAGCCCTACGGATGCTGAAGGACTAAGCTAGTAGTGAAAGAGCCCAGCCCTACGGATGCTGAAGGACTAAGCTAGTAGTGAAAGAGCCCAGCCCTACGGATGCTGAAGGACTAAACTAGTATAAGACCCCAGCCCTACGGATGCTGAAGGACTAAACTAGTATAAGACCCCAGCCCTACGGATGCTGAAGGACTAAACTAGTATAAGACCCCAGCCCTACGGATGCTGAAGGACTAAGCTAGTATAAGACCCCAGCCCTACGGATGCTGAAGGACTAAGCTAGTAGTGAAAGACCCCAGCCCTACGGATGCTGAAGGACTAAGCTAGTAGTGAAAGACCCTAGCCCTACGGATGCTGAAGGACTAAGCTAGGAGTGAAAGACCCCAGCCCTACGGATGCTGAAGGACTAAGCTAGTATAAGACCCCAGCCCTACGGATGCTGAAGGACTAAGCTAGTATAAGACCCCAGCCCTACGGATGCTGAAGGACTAAGCTAGTATAAGACCCCAGCCCTACGGATACTGAAGGACTAAGCTAGTATAAGACCCCAGCCCTACGGATGCTGAAGGACTAAACTAGTATAAGACCCCAGCCCTACGGATGCTGAAGGACTAAGCTAGTATAAGACCCCAGCCCTACGGATGCTGAAGGACTAAGCTAGTATAAGACCCCAGCCCTACGGATGCTGAGGTGCCACTCCATGCAAACAACCAAAGCTAGATTTTACACAGACTGCAGTGCAGCCATAAGCCAGGCAGAGCTGAATAAATTGATTGCTAGGTATGTTGTCGATTACATGCATCCTCTGTCAACTGTCGAGTCAGTTGCCTTCAGGCAACTAATAAACGAAATACCAGTGACAAATGGAGGCTCGGGGCAAATGTGCAGGAAGACGTTTTCCAGCTGTTTAGATAGAGAGGTCGAGCTAAAAAAACATTTGAACATGTCTCATGCTTGATTTGAAGGCCTGTTGCCCTGGTGATTACAATAAATAGGTCTAAAAATGATGTTTATTGTGTTTGACTGTTCAGTACTGTTCATATTTACATTTAAAAAGCAGACTTAAAAGTTATTTTCCCTAGTAACTAATGTCTTTTGATATACAGTAATTGGTAACGTAATTCAATTATTTTTAAAAGAAGTAACTAGTAACTGTAAGTAATTACAAATTTTTAGTAACTTGCCCAACACTGGTAGTTCGTGAGTAGTTGAGTACATGATTGGTTGGTGTGTTTTGCTCTCCGTGTGTCTGATTGTGTTCAGTAAACAGTTTGGAGGACCGCCAGGAGCAGGAACTCTGTGGTTGTCTCCCAGGTAGCCAATGTTCTACGTCTGCTCCTAAAATAGGAGATGTGTTAACTGTTACTATCTCAGGCTACGACTTGAAAAATAAAAGTCGTTCTTGGCTTTGATCATGTCTTTGGTAGAGAAAAGGAGATGTAGTCATTAAATGTTTTGCAGCTTTACACAGCGACTTGTTTCAAGCACTGAGTACAATTACAGAGCCAGACAGTTTGGAAGTTGTTAGTGAGCGGGATGAGTGAATCACATTGTTTTCCTTGTCCTCCTACTGCTGGCAGTATTTTAAAAGAACAATACCTTTCCTTTTAAGGAAAGGCCACACTTTTGTCCAAACCTTCCGCTGAGTGCCCGCTCTGCCCATGGAGGCTTTAATTATTGCTTTTTTGTCATTTCACATTTAAGATTACCCCTAAGTGAAGGACGACAAGGCAAGGGCTCATCTTTTCCTAGCCCTCTGCTCTTTGTGTGCATCTATGTGGGCATGGCAACCAGGGAGAGCAGCAATAAAGGTAAAATGAAAAGGGTGAGTCATCCTCATCCGCACACAAATGTGCAAATCAATTTAAAGAAATAGCTTGTAGAAGAGCTTGTTTGGTAACACTTTACTTGAAGGTATCTACATAAGAGTGACATGACAGTGTCATGAACACATGACACTGTCATGACACATGAACCCTGACCCTAACCCTGACCCTAACCCTGACCCTGACCCTGACCCTAACACTCTTATGTAGATACCTTCAAGTAAAGTGTAACTGTTTGTTTTCCACCACTTACACAGGCTGGATCCCACGTCTACTTTTCATACACATAACAATGTCTGTATTAATGACTTTACTATTGTAAGAGAGCGCCAGTAGCACTGTATTTTCACTCAGAATTCGCCCGTGTGCAAGTCATAAAATAACATTATTGAAACCATTATATCTGGGTGTCCCCTCACACTACATACATACTTTATCTTATTAACCTTAAAACAAGGTATCTGTGTTTGAACTCATGTCAACACTGTTTGTACTGTGTCAATAATGTTGAGTGCAGAGAAACAGCATAACTTGAGGCTGGTTCCTATCATTAAACAGAGAACACACTGGGGTATTCAGGAATAAAACACCCACATTAAACCAACTTTCTTTTTATGACTCATGTCTGTAAACTGAACACATCTATTAGGATAACTTCCTTGCACTAAATCTTAAGGTTGTAGTTGTTTTTCAGTTCTCACTCAGTCAACTTTTTGGCTCCACTTGTTACTGAGAGAAAATTCATGTTGAAAAGAAATGTGAGCAATTTAAAACTGCCTTGCTTGACACCTGCAGGAAGTAAGATAACGTGGTAAAAGAGCATCTCTCTAACGCAATTACCAGAGCACTCTCCAATTTGAGAGCTTCCCTCATGCATATATTCATAGCCGGCGCCATTAAACTGAACTTTCTAATGCAGCCTATAAACTTAAAATTGTACCTGCTGGAAATGCGGTTTATGAATTTTAATTAGTGTCATGTTAAAAGTATCTTGATTGTTACCATATGTCTACACACACCACATGCTAAATATGTACCATATGTTGGCAAGCCCCGGCACATGGCATACAGTACATACTGTTGTCGAGTGTGCACACAGTTGAATGTTTTAGATGTGAGAACCTGAAAAGCATTGTTGTAGTAGTTTATACTGTCACAGTTTGGTGGTTTCAGGCAGTGGGAACTCAGCAGACCAGTCAGACTTGTTCACACATTACTGCTCCTGCCCGCTGGCTACTCACATAGTGTTCCAGGTCAGAAATACTGGAGCGGAGACTTCAGACAGAGGTGGTGACTGATGGGTATATTTCTGTCTATTTAACACTGACGTAAGACTGCGGAAGTCAGAGCATTTCTGTTAGAGAAAACCATTTTCATACTTGAGGCTGCTTATTGTTGGGCTTTTCTGCCTTTAATGGACAGGACAGCTAGGTGAGAAAAGGGAGAGGGGGGGGGGAAGACATGCAGGAAATCATCACAGGTCAGATTCGAACCCTGGACCTCTGCGTCAAGGTATAAACCTCTCAGTATATGTGCGCCTGCTCTACCCACTGAGCCAACCCGGCCACGACTAGTGACTGACTTTTCTTGAAATGTTTTCTTGAAATATTTCATCCTTTCTGAATACATTTGGTGGTTTGGGGTGGTGATGGCACAGTGGTTAGAACACATGCCTTTGGTGTGGGAGACCTGGGTTCGATTCCCACCACGATCCATCAACCAATGTGTCCCTGAGCAAGACACTTAACCCCTAGTTGCTCCAGAGGCGTGCGACCTCTGACATATATAGCAATTGTAAGTCGCTTTGGATAAAAGCGTCAGCTAAATGACATGTAATGTAATGTAATATTTCTAAAAGCATGTATTCAGAAAGGATTAAATACAAATTAGCAACAAACACTTACAAACCTGAGACGTGTATGTCTTTGTAGTTATCTATTATTGTATATCTACCATACTGTTTTATTTTATATATTAATAATTATAGTTAATGGAAGTCATGTTAAACTTACCTACAGTACTGAATGACCATTGCATGTGCTCTTCAAAGTGCCAACATCACAAAAGAATCTGTAAAATAACAAACATACATTCCCAGAGTACTGTATGTCCACATTTTATCTCAGTGGTTCTAAGTTCTTAAGTACTGTCATGTGGAGGTAAGTAGGCTACGGTATAAATAGTCTGTCTGGGAGTCATTTTGGCCCCCATGCTGTCCAAGTCTGAACTGCCAGCAATCGGAAACACTCATGGGTACAAGTTTTAATTTCATCGACATGCATGTGGTGACGGCCAGTGACGAACTGGTGTCATGTGCCCAGGAACAGGGAGATAAGGTGCTATGCTCCACTCAAATGCAGGCATGCAGAGACATAGACATACCAACACCCAACCAGGAGCCAAGCATGTGTGCAGAATTTGAATTAGCTGGCACCATTGTGTTTGTGAATTTAAATTAACCTCTTAGCCAGCTTCACATGCAGCACTTGTCTTAAGCTTTGCCTCAAATTTCAAAACCCTCTACTCTGCAACACCATGTGGCCATGAAAGTTGAATGCACACTTTCTTCATATGAGCTGTCAGTGTGTGGTTTTAAGTCACAGTTTGCTGTCCGATGGGCTGGGGATCTCATCGCTGCTCTGTGCAGATGATGTGGTCCTGATGACAGCATCGGTCCATGACCTTCAGCACTCACTGGATTGGTTCGCAGCCGAGTGTGAAGCGGCTGGGATGAGGATCAGCACCTCTAAATCTGAAGCCATAGCTCTCAGCAGGAAACCGATAGAGTGCCTACTCCGGGTAGGGAATTAGTCCTTACCCCAAGTACTTTGGCATATTGAGAAATAAACATTTTGACAGATCTGCTGCCTAGCTGCAGCTGCTAATTTATGATTTGAGTTGCTATGCGAAAAGGGGGGTTTAGTAGCCTGGGAAAACTCTGACGAACTTCCGGCAAATTTGAGATTTGCTCTGCAAGTCCGTCTGGCCAAGAGCCCATTCAAGCCCATTTCCAATGTTTCCAAATCGAGGCACCAATCACAACCGTTGAGGCGGCTTTACACGATGACGATAGCGCAGCGATGGCGAGCAGCTTTTTGTTTACATTCAACATGACGGCCACCGAAGTGCAGCAACCCGTTGATGCTGCTGTCGCTGCTACGTCACCCGGATCGTTGGTCTGATTGGTTGAAGGACTATCCTATTGCACCCAGAGGCATTTGAGCGCTGTCCGTTGGCGACGCCCCTTTGGAAATGGGCTGTGAATGAAGCTTCCCCGGACCCACTCTCAGTTACAACTGAGAGTGGGTCTGGTGGAGACCTGGCTAGGGGTTTAGCACAGGCTACTGTCAATTAGTGGAAGTGGACAAAAATGAATCAGATTAAGGGATAATTGGTAAATCAATTGAGTAAATACAATGCGTATATCACAAAGTGCAGGGAGCTAGTGTTTTGCATGGTGCAAATGTGCTGCTCCAGAGGCATCCGTGAAACAGGGTTTCTTATCATGTGGGTCATAATGAATGAGTGTCTCTGTGGGTAAATGCCTGGCACAAGAGAAATGGGTCTCATCCCTATAGTTCTTAAGAACTCCACAGGAACATATATGCATCTGCCAACATTTAGAACTGTCCACATGAATTCCCCAACACAAGAAGTCCCTCTTCCTTTGAACCAGCTGATTGGCACATCATATTCACTCTGGCTCCAGGGAATGAATGCATTGCATTTGCGCCTTGCATCTCTTTCCTTTTCTCATTCTCTCACTGATTTTGGCCTTCTTTCTCTCCCCAGCTAAACAACCCTTTTAACACTAAAATGAACCCCTTCAACCCCTTATTCAGATTCACTGTCCATGAATTCCTTGGACAAAGCTCATTTAGGAGCCCTGTGACAAGAGACATCATTAAAAGCTGTCCACCCATCTGCCTGCGTCTTTGTGTATGCTTGTCATGCTTCCGACCAGCTGCTTGGCACACCAAAAATTCACGACCAGGTCCAGGGTGCAAAGGCAAAACGTAGTATGTCTCGCCTTTTGCTATCCGCAGATTTTCTTTCTTCTCGGACAATTTCTCCACACAGAAAGTACAAGACCAGTGTGATCACCAAAGAAAACAAGTAGAGCTGAGTGATGTACTACTTTGACCAAACTCTAATCAGAAGCAGACCTTGTACTTCTGCCATCTTGTAGGTTGGTCATTATTAACGCCCCCCCATCCCCACCCACTGTACCTATGTGAGCAGGAACCATATTTCTTTTCTGTTCAAGGTTTGTGTGTTTCGGTAATGACGCGCGGCCATGGGAAACCAGTGTCATAGAGGGACCTGGCAAGGTATTCAGGGGCCAGTTGAGCTCTTCCACGAGCAGCCAGGGCTTCTGTGATAATTATATCTCCAGCAGGGACAATCTGGAAAGGTTATTTCCATCTGCTGAAAGGCTTGTGGGCGGGCTTCCTCTTGACCTCATGTGGATAAAAGGATAGGGGGAGAGAGAGTGACTGTACCGCCAAATACTCTGAATTCTTGACAAAAAGTAGACACTAAGATATTTCATATCCTCAGTCATGATAGAAATACACATAGCCATTTTGTTTTAACATTGTCTTTATATGCTGTTATTTTTTGAAAATAAGCAGCAGCATTTTTTTCTAAAATAGACAATTAAAAAGAAGAGCAAGCTTTAAAACTGTTTTTGGGGTTAAGTGATGAAATGAAAAGATTGACCAGACCCAGTTTCCCTCGGCTGGCAGTATGCAGAGGGGGGCGGTATAGGCTCTTTCTGCTCGGGGAGACCGTCCAGTGTTGGTACGCCCAAGTTTCCTTAGTGCACGTCTCACTGTCTGACAACAGGCTTTTTTTTTCTAAAGTCCAGCTGCGTCGTCCATGCCAGCCCTTCTGTGTGTCATCCTTTACGCCAAAAGCGTCTCTCCACTGTTCTCCACAGCTCGGGGACCGCCCATTTCTCCGACACTCCATTGTTCCGACCTCTCAATAACCCGAAAAATTCACTTTGGTCCTACAGCCCACTAGTCCGACGTCCTGCTGGTGGCAAAATTACGAATCCCACTATGGCCACGCCAAGACCCGCCCTACGAAGCAGCTTGATTGGTTGGGGCTAGGCATTTGACATTGAGTGGTTAAGGTTAGGATAGCCGATTGGTCAGGGGACAGGACATGAACAAATGGGGTTACGTTACCTTGCGTAAGCATGGACGACTGGCCAATAAATGCTATTGAAGGGCGGGTCTTGGCGTGGCCATAGTGGCATTCGTAATATCGCTGGTGGAGGTCGGACTAGTGGGCTGTAGGACCAACGGGAAATGAAATGGCACCATCCAGCCCCGCCCCGCCTCAGGCCTGGCTCACATCGGAATCTCTCTGAGTCTCCCAATCAGCACTCTCACCCCAACAGAGAGCTTATTAATTATGTCCAATCCCATGCATCTCTCTTGATTAAGGGATGCGCCTCCGGTATGTTTGGAGAGGGTCTTAATTGCCTACCAGGCTCGCATGGGAAAAATAACTAACAAAGAAAAAGACCACAATCAAATAATATTTATAGTGAAAATAACATGCAAAACACTAGCTTCCTGCACTTTGTGACATATACACATTTAAATGTACTCTATTGATTTACCAGCTATCCCTTGACTCTGATTCATTTTTGCCTTGCCTTTGGTGTGTGTGTGTGTTACATGTGCCTCTGGTGTGTATGTGTGTGTGTGTCTTGTTTTCTCCCTCTGTAGCTAAGTTTCCATCCACTTGTCAATCGAATTATCTGAAGTTCGGTAAAAAAACTCATGTGAATAAAGCTGGTGAAAGTGTGTTTCCATCCAACGGCTTTAAGGCGAATAAAAACCTGTTGCATAATGACGTCACATGCTGTTTTGCGGTCAAATTGTAAAATATCGAATTGATTTGAGACATTTTTAGGTGTTTCCATTAATTTTCGCACTGAATCGCACAACATTCAAGCAAACATTTGCGAACAAAGTCTTGCTAGACAAAATGGATCGCGCCATCTACCAACAAACGATCACCGCTGCGAGACAACTCTCTTTGTTGAGACACGTACCGCTGTTTGAGTGCCTTCGATTTCCTCCGGAGGACGTCCCACGGCTGGTCGTAACCTTTGTTGGCCATTTCCTTCGCGAGTTCCTGATAAATTATGGCATTTCTTAGATTTTCGCTATCTAAAATAGCCGTTATATTTTGCTCTTAAATTAAATTCAAAAAGTCTGTCGTCTCCTCATTCATCCATTTACATCTGTCTTTGTTGATGCCCGCCATGTGTGCAGACAGAGCGGAAATACTGGGCAGAAATGAACTCAAACTTCGTCTGCTTTGTTTTGTGGAGGGTTGCGACCATAAAATGACCTAAAACTTAATTGCAATTCATTATTTATTCGGCAAATAACGTTTCCATCAGCGTTTATCGCATAAACCGTATATGGATCAAGATAAAATCCGATGAGACCGAACGTATTCATGAAATTCAATTAAATTTTACTGTTTCCATAAGGCATTTTTCATTCGATATCACTTAATTTGGATAAAAACGTGTGGATGGAAACATAGCTTCTCTCTCTCTCTCTCTCTCTCTCTCTCTCTCTCTCTGTCCCTGTTGCACACCTGAGCGTAATCAGTGCTCAGGTAGAGTGGGGTAGGTGATGAGAAGGCAGAGAGTGAAGGGACAGAGACATGTGGAGAGCACACCAGCAGCACAATAGACCTTTTCTTTTGTCCACAAGCAGGTTTGTTGTCCCAACCTCCAGGCACATTTAGGTGCTGGAGTTGTGTTATTTTAGTTTATTGTGTTAGTTGGGGCTGGAGATTACCGGTAGTTCAGTTATTTGTCTCTTTTGTTTGTTTTAGGATTAGTTTTAGGGGGAGACGCGGGGAACGACGGCCCACTGCGAGGTTGATCCAGCGTCTTCCCATCTTTTGTTCTTTTTGGCCGGGGTCTCCAGTCCCTTTTGTTTCTCTTTGTTTGATACTTTTGGGAATATTTAGTATTATTTAAATAAAGCTTGTTGGTGAATTGTTAAATCTTGTGTCTGGCATCCTTATGTTGCATCCTTCAATCCCTTTTGAGCCGTGGTTTGTTCCTTTAAATGGCGGCCGTAACGTCCACTTCCACTAACTGACAGTAGCCTATGCTAAACAACTTGAATCATAAATTAGCAGCTGCAGCTAGGCAGCATGTCTGTCAAAATGTTTACTTCTCTCTATGATTGTCTTTTTAACTGTTTGCATGGTAACAAGAATGTTTTGTTTTTTTGAATTATTATTAGCCATGTTAGTCATATTAAGATTACCAATAAAGGGAGATTTAGTGTAAAATCTAACATGAAAACACTATACAACATACATTTCCCATCAAACAATTAGCATAACTGACTAAATTTAACATTCATTAAAGGCTTTATTAAACTTAGTCACCTTGACTTGTAATAACAGCTTGTTATGGAAGAATGTTCAGGTGCTATCAATCTTCTCAGGTATTGACCAAGTGTTTCCTGCATCATTGTCAATCTTCCCGCTGTGACATTTGCTGTGAAGCAAGTGAAAAGGTTAACGATATCTGGAACAAATTGTACAGTACTCAGGGGGCGAGGTCATTTGATTGGCTGCGTCCCTGATCCCCAGTACAATTAGTCTTTTTATAATTATAGGTTGAATTGAAAATAATAAACATGATGCATATGGGCACAAGAACATAATGAAATGTAATTGTTGTATATCAGAATATATCAGAATATGATGAAAGTCTGCAACTACCACATGAAACTCTGTCCCCTGAGCTCTTCAATAACACAGAGACATTTTGTGATATATTGTCTTAAAGGAACAGGCCAACTTATTGGGACTTTAGCTTATTCACCGTATCCCCCAGAGTTAGATAAGTCCATACATACCCTTCTCATCTCTGTGTGTGTTGTAACTCTGTCTGACGCACCCACCGCTAGCCTAGCTTAGCACAGATCCTGGAGGTAACCGGCTCCATCTAGCCTAGTTTAGCACAGATCCTGGAGGTAACCGGCTCCATCTAGCCTAGCTTAGCACAGATCCTGGAGGTAACCGGCTCTATCTAGCCTAGCTTAGCACAGATCCTGGAGGTAACCGGCTCCATCTAGCCTAGTTTAGCACAGATCCTGGAGGTAACCGGCTCCATCTAGCCTAGCTTAGCACAGATCCTGGAGGTAACCGGCTCCATCTAGCCTAGCTTAGCACAGATCCTGGAGGTAACCGGCTCCATCTAGCCTAGCTTAGCACAGATCCTGGAGGTAACCGGCTCCATCTAGCCTAGCTTAGCACAGATCCTGGAGGTAACCGGCTCCATCTAGCCTAGCTTAGCACAGATCCTGGAGGTAACCGGCTCCATCTTGCCTACTGCTCCCAATAAGTGACAAAATAACGCCAACATGTTCCTATTTACATGTTGTGATTTGTATAGTCACAGCGTGTATTATATTATATATATGATTACAGGCTCATGCTGTATTTCTCATGTACAATGTCTGACCAGACAGGAACAGTGACCTGATTGGGAGTGTGAATGGTGAAAGCCAGAAAACAAGAGAAGAGGGTGGGTCGAGTAATAGTAATAGCACAAACCACATACAACGTTGACCTGTTAAGGTCTGACCTATAGTGTATTATGCTTCAAGAGTTACAACTTCTATCCACAATATCTATGATGTGGTAAATTGTCAGTTTTGGTGATAGTCATCACTTGATCACCATGATATTCAGGCTTTTTAAACACTAACCTGTGCTGGCAACCGTAACATTTACACTGACTGGTGGGTAGTTTGTTTCCAAGTGTTGACATTTATCTGCCTTGTAAATGCAGTGTGTGACAAAAAATTTGATCTTGCAGACACACATGGATGTCAAATGTGTATGTCTGTCCGTCTGTATGTAAGTGCAGCAGCAAGTCTTTGATTCAGCCATGCCCACTTGTCACTTTGAAAAGTAGGAACTAGGTCACTTGCTTTAGATAAAGTGAACTTACTGTGAAGCTAAATATATCTTTAATGTCATGCCAACATGACTAACTTGTCAATGTAAGCTGCTATTGGATTGATCTTGTTACATGTTGAAGTGGTCTTAAAATTGATCAAATCATTTAGCTGGCTCTGTGAAGCCTTGTGTGCAACAGCTGTTTTTTTGAGGGCTGTCAGATGATTGACAGGATTATTGAACCATTTGTGATGGTTGTTGCAGCTTCATTTAAACTGATCGGATTAGCCGTCCACCTCTCTAATCAATGGGTAAACTTGGCATTAGCCTGGGAACGCGCCGACAGACACATACCAATGCATTACATAGATTTAGTTGTAAAATAAAGTTTGCAATCAGAATCACAAAAAGGATGTATTGCCACAGTACATGGAATCATGTCATAAAATATGCAAACTTGCAAAACACAGTTTACATGCACCTCATGACCTTATAGTAACTCAAATAATGAAGCTTACAAGTGCAGCTTTTCACAGTTTTAACATCCCACAGATTTGTAGCTGCGCCTGTCATTTTGTCTTCCACAGTCAAAATGTCAGTGAGTGACAATTGTGTGTAAAATGGCATGCTTGGATAGTGTATTTGAGAAAGATGCACTTGAAGAACTTGTTGTTATAACTTCCATTCATCTTCTAAAAAACACTGATAAGTTGTGTAAATGTCCCACAATACCTTAACTGTCAGGGTTGCTACAAGGTTTGGACCCAAACGCAGAGAGCAGGCAGGAGTTTGTTGAGCTTGAAGTTTTATTAACAAAAAGTACAAACAAAAGAGTTCCAAGGTAGGCAAAACTTACTCGAGGAAATTAAACACAAGGAAAGCAAACCAGGAAGCAGGACAGAGTAGTCACGACAAAACAAGACGGGACTAAACAGCAAACTGAATACAGAATAAACTTACAGGAACACACCATCCAGGAACAATGAGCCGACACAGGACAAGGGGAACACAAAGACTAAATACAGAGGATAACGAGGAAACAAGAGGCAGGTGACACAAGGGCTGGGAAACATCAAGCAATCACAAGAGCGGGAAAAACCAAAAGACAGGAAGTAAAACTAGACATCACAAGGGGAGACAGACAACCTTTCAAAATAAGACAGGAAAACAGAACTAAATACAAAACAGACTATCAAAATAAGACAAAACACCAAAACCATGACATTAACAACATTACCTTTGGCATTGTTTATATTGTAGATGAGGTTAAAAAGAAAATGATGACGATAAAGACAAATTAAAGTATAAGTTCCTTTATTTTGATTTCATTCTGAGTGGACTGGGTGCCATCCCTCCATATAAAGTTCCTATATGACGCACTGATCTTGGCCATTCTCATGTCAATAAATATAAACATATGTTGTGCTAACATCCAACATAACTAACATCTGTTAATACAAACCCATGCATCATAAATCTTAAAGAATACTAGCTGCTCATTTGTAAAACAGCTCTTGGTGATGATTAAGATAAATGCTCCAACTAATTCATGAAAAGTTCAAACTCATGCAGTGCACTCTGTAATTAGGAAAGATGAGTTTTGTAATGGGAGAGGGGAGAATAAAAGGCCACAATATCTGATGCATGGTTAGGATTTGTATTAAAGTTCTATCTCATAGAGCAGTATTGGTCATGTCAGTGTGAAGTAAAGAATTTTAGGCAGTCATCAGCGCCTGATTTCCACCACTTGAATAGCCAAAGAAGTGGTACATACCAGTGGGATCAGTGACAATATACGTAATGCCTGAGTTAACAGTAATAATTATAATGTTTCCCTTCAACATGTGATGAACAGTTGGTAACCAGGTTCATGGTAAAATTACACTTGGTGTCATTACTTGTGCTAACTAGTAGCAACCAGCATGTAGTGAATTGTAACCTATTCACACCTAAAAAGTACAGAAAGTAGAGTGTTTGCCTGGCTTCAAATACAATAGACAGTGCAGTGGCAGTTGTATTAGTCCCATTCATGTCATGCATTTACTACTGTGTACTGACCACCTGATTGCCAATAACTTAAACATATATTTTTGGGGGGTGAGAGCGGGTGGGAGTTGAGGTGGTTTCAGTATTGATATTTTGATAAATTATTTATTTTAGAAGATTTGGGCTGCCATGAACAATCATTGTCAAAAATAAAAAAGGTTGAGTGTCTGAAGCCATTTTAGACACTTAACATGAGCGATTCTGAGAAGAGATATTTTAAATCAGTATGTTGGAACGGAAGCAAGAGAGGTACTATATTAATGCTGTGTGACGTTCAACATAACTTACAGCTCTTTTCAGCTTCAGTTTGCTTGCTTGCAGATAGCGGAGCATGCATAACTGTAACTTCTTGCAAAGAAAAAGACTGACTGACTGTGGGGAAGTTGCCCTTTTTAAACTCTCTAGAGTCCTGGTGAATGCACTTCTCCACAGCCATAACATTAGCAGCTAACTGTGATCCATGGGGAAGGATTTACAACGGTGTGTGTCTTGGCAGATGCTTGCCCATGTGTGAATATTTTCCAACTACTAGGCACATCAGCGTTTGAACCAACTGTTTCACATCACCATTATGCTAAATGAGGTTTCCAATTACCAGTCAAGGTTTAACGCTGGGCTCTGGCTGTATCCGATCTCTCTCCAAACAAGGAGAACAATCAATGCTGTGGTCAGTGTACCAACCAGAAGTAAAATAGAGAAGCCCAAAAAGAGGATGCCATCCCTATATGGACCAAAGGTTTTCACCCCGTTCCGTTACACAAACAATAGTATCGCATCTCTGAGTGCTGAAACCTGACATTGGTTATACATTAACCATTATTTTCTTTAGTCTCCAACTGTTTGTGTGTTTTTTGCATGAACACACACTTGCATGCATACATTATAGCCCAAGTCAAGTCAAGAGTTTCCAGCATTCTCAGTTCTGTTTTCTAAGGAACATGCATTGGGCTTACTAGCAGACCAGTTGTGCCAAATTGCAGAAGTGCAAAGACAAGGAAATAAGAAGCTTATAAACGGGAATCAAATGGCTCACATTGTGTCAATACTGGCACTGAGGAAGCGATTGTGATTGTGACAGGAGTTAAGGTGTTAGATTTCATTACTGTTGGTGTGCAAGTTGCGGCAGTGGTGCTGGCAGGATTATATTTCATAGTATGCACGGGGAACTGCTCCGCTGCTAGTAGGTAGGTTGCCACGTGCGCATATACACATATTATGTACTAATGTTACCGAGACAACACCATCATAAAACTCTGATTAGCATACCGCATGCATTTCAAATACCAGACAACAGGCCGGGTTTACAAAATCCTCATTGCAACCCTCCTACAGTTGCTCATATTTAATGAGAGTAAGAATAAGAGTCGTGCAGAAGGCCAATTACACCACATAATTATGTAGTCATAGTTGTACTGATTTGTACAAAACTAATATATCTAAATAAGTCATTAAGGGGCGAATGGGTGAACTTATTTCGGACACATTGTCGGGCTAAAAATAAACCAATGTCCATACGCTGTACTTTGGATTCGGCATTCGACATGCTCACTGTAATGTTCCACTTACGAGATAGTGAACATGGTTATCATTATAGCTGCATAACATTAGCATGTTGGGCATGCTGATACAATTTTGTCCAGCCTCACAGAGCTGCTATCGAGGCTGTAGTCTTGTTATATATTTAGATGTAGAGATACTTATTCTGGCCCCCATTGCCCTCCATACAGCTGGCTCCATAAGCAACAATCTGTCTTGTGTTCTTAGGCACAGTCAATCACATTTCTTCTCAACAAATTCCTTGAAGAACCTTGTCTTTCTGTATATGAATAGTTAGACACAGTACATCACTTCAGGTTGCTGTCAATTTACTTGAAATAAATAAAAAAATAAAAATATATTTGGTCATGACATTGATAAAATGTAAGTATATATAAAAAAAGACTTACTGGCCTTGTAACAGCATGCATAAATATCATTCTGCTTAAGGGTCATCGAGAAACACATTAAATCGTCATCAGCTATGTGGACACAGTTCTCTCTCTGACCCTGGGCTTTGACTGTGGAAGTCACAAGAGAGGATATCTTCATGTGATCAACAAAATGTAACAACATGTTTAGGTGTTAGGGGACACGGATATGGAGAGGTGGTAGCATAGCACGTTCAGTAATGTCACTGATGAGGAACGTGTTAATGCAAGAAGGTAATGGGCTTGACCAACCCCATTAATTAAACAGATTCAGTGTAATGTGGTAGTTACCTAAATGTTAGTCTCGCTTTGCCAGACCTTCTTCCACAGCACTGCACAGGAGGGTCTGGCTAGTCCACACAGCATGGCAGAAAAACATGCTCTGGTTTATTACTTTAAACCAATCACAATTGTCTTGGGCGGTGCTAAGCTCCGGACGGAGCCACGGTGCCTCTGCTAAATAGCCTCAGGAAGGAACTTGTTTTGGTGGAACATGTGTACGTTCAAAAGTAGTTTTAGTCGTGCAACAGTAAACTCAGATTGGACAGATAGTCTAGCTAGCTGTCTGGATTTACCCTGCAGAGATCTGAGGAGCAGTTAACCAGAGTCCTCACAAATCAGCTGGAGGTTAAAAGTTCAACACAAAGAAGGTATCCAAGGTAACTGACATCTGGCCGAAAAACAGTGAAGTAAGGTGGAATTTCTGGCGGCAACGGAGCAATCCCAGAAGTGGAACGTCGTGGATATAGACTACCTACATGTTATTTCACATAGAGAGACGTTGTGCAAATGTTCATAAGAATGCTTTTAAGACACCCAGAGGAGCAGACAACTTAACATGGTTATTATTAACCCTCATATTGTCTTTCTGTCGGCCATATTTTGACAATTAGACACTTTATTGACACTTTTTTGTCACTTTTGACTTTTATTTTGATGGTTTTAACGCTTTTGATGCTTTTCTCTGACAATTTTGACATTTCTTGGACCCTTTTGTTGGACGTTTTTTTATGCTTTTGATGCTTTCTTTAACACTTTCCTACGTACTCACATGCTGTCCTCCTCTGGTTTGCCTGTTTGTAAAGCATAAAGTATAAATTATTACCCAATTCTGTGTTACATCTAGGCTTCTAGCCAACTTCATTCAGTTATTTTTGGGAAATTTGGTTGGAAGAAACCCAGATTTCTGATATAGGAACTTTGAAAAAGGGTCCCATTTGACCCGAGGACAACAGGAGGGTTAACAAATGCAACAAATATCTGATGTTCTATAAAAAAGAGAGTTGAGATCATTTGACTACAATTTGTTTTTGTGTGGGGTTGTATCAGCCAATAAATCTCTTGTGGATTCTGTTGAAAAAGCTGGAGACAGTTGGAGTTTTGCGAGTGAGGTAAGCGTATTACTGTGGAATGCCATGTGGTGTTCCTTACCAAGCAGCAACCTGCCAGTGAACTATTTTGGGTGAAGAGCACGTAGTCCACACAGGTTGTGTACGACAGTATAAATGTGGTGTTCTCATGTTGATGGGAAATGCACATTGTGCTCAACATAGTGTACAATCCCAGTATGTTCATGATGCATTGACCCGTCTTTTATCATGCATTGTTTTATGAAATATTTGGATCTGTTCAACAAAACATGGGTGACTGACTGTAGCCAAGCTAAGCAGCAAGTCACTGACCTCATTCGTGGCTCCTAAGTGGTTATGCAACCTCAATTTGCTTCGTCCTCTGTGTGGTATCTCATAAGTGCTGAACAGTGTGTCTCCTGGCAGCAGAAAAGAGGAACTAGAAGTGAAAGAGAAGAAGAACAAATCAAGAACACCTCACAGTGGCATGGTTCAGCTGCCTAAAATTAGCAATCAACACTTCCTGAATGTGCTTTCACAGAGAAAAAAGTTGTTTCTACACCAAGGAAGTGTAATTTTGTAGGGTTTAAGATCAGAAACCTAAAACTAGGTGTGCAGAGAAATATGAAATATAGTCTTGCAAATGTACATCATCAAACTTGTATATCCTATATGATTTTACCTCCGCAACTCAACACACAATCTTCTGCTGTTCACAAGGGTGATCACACAAACATACAAACGTACAAGCACACCTCATGCACCCCTCCACACTCCCTTCTTCTTCGATTCCATTGGAATAAGTCAATTTGTTTGAGCCAGGCTAGCGGCGTGGCAGCGTCGGTCAGTCGGTTCACCCCTTTGGTTCAGACTGAGGCCCCGTTTACACGAAGGGAAGACGCAGATATTTTCCTGCGGTTTGGCCTCTCATTTACACGAAAACCTTTGTTTATCACAGAGAACAATTATTTCTAAAAAGTCAAAGGCCAAAGTGGAGATTTCTGATAATGCCGGTTATGTGTTGCCGTGTCAACTGGGAGAAACGGGGTTTTAGGTTCTCAAACGTCACATTATGCGCCACAAAATGCTTAACGTCATGTAAGCGCCCTACGTTTACAGTTTGTTTGACTACTGATCATCGTAAATTAGGATTATCATGGATGCTGTTAAGGTGCTACTAATTTCAAACGCTACACGAAGGAGTAACTCAACTTCGCTGTCTGTCCACACAAACGAACCTCGCGCCATGTTTGCTGTTTTGAAAGGAACAGGAAGTCGCTCGTGTTATTCGTTGGTGTAGATTCTGAGGATTTTGATTGGCTTGCGTGGCTTTATTCCTTTCCCTATACTGCCGCCAATAGGTTTGGCATAGTTATTATGGCGCTTGACGGCGTATTTATGCCGGTTGATGTAAAACGATGTTGTGTACACGATGTTATTATTGAAAACGGAGGGGGTGGGGGGGACATATTCGTTTCTCTAAATACCCGGCTATGTGTATCTCAACTGTTGTATGGATTGTTTGCACCTGACATACTACATACATATACACTGTATAATAATGATAAACTTGATTCACATAGCACCTTTCTAAATACAGTTACATAGTGCTTTACAGTAAAAACAGATCATGTGAAGAAGTGAACTCAAAGCCAGAAATATAATAAAATTCTGAATAAAACAAACTAAAATGTCATAAAACATCAATAAAATCACCAAAACACTGAGTTTGTAAAAGATTTAAAAGGCGGTTTATACATTTTCTTTTCATGCAAGCTTGTTTAAATGTCATTAAAAACATGTGAAGACAACAACACAATCTATTTCTTCCATTATGTATCAGAAAAGAAACGAGGAAAACAACTGTTCTGTCTCAGTAATACAATGGTCTTTTGTTATTTCATGTGAAGTGACATTTTCATTGTCATATCCAATTACATAGTCATTTTCACTTCCTCTTATTGTTAGCTACTGAGTTGTTTTAAGTGTTAAGTGTGCTGTTTTGAGGATGGCATATAGTCTTCATTACGGGTATCTTTGCAATCTGGCTATTACGAGAATCCATTATTTCATAAAAACTAAATATTTATAATTTTTCAGCAGTACAGAGTTTAACTTTCCTTTAACTTCAAGAAATTAAATATGGCTTTTGATTCCTGCCTCAACATTTGAACACATACAGTACGGGACAGACAGAACACACAGGACATGGGACAGGACACAGCATACGTGGGTGGTGGTGGTGCAGTGGATATGACGCATGCCTTTGGTGTGGGAGATCAGAGTTCAATTCCCACTGCGATACATCAACCAATGTGTCCCTGACAAAGGCACTTAACCTCTAGTTGCTCCAGAGGTGTGCAACCTCTGATATATATAGAAACTGTAAGTCGCTTTGGATAAAGCATCAGCTAAATGACATGTAATGTATCATGGTCAGTGTTGATACTGTATATCTGATATCTCTCTTGCTCCTGCAGACTGTAGCAGAGAATGTGGCACCTTCCTGAACTTGTGGATGTTTACGGTGTTGTTCTGTTAAAATGCAGCTACATCAGATAGTAGTCATACAGCCTTTTCTTCAGCTTTATTTTACACACTATGAATAGGACACTCATCAGTTTTTTTGATTGCTAAACGACTGGTCCCAACTGAGGCCACATGTGCAAAACTCTGACTCCAGTCTGCACTACCAACAGTCACCCTAACTAAACAGTTCACATCAGCTGCAGGACTCATTCACAGCAACACAACTCTTCACACACGTCTCAGAACTGGCTCAGTGCAGCCACACACTCAGAACAATCCTCATCAAGACATCACACACTCACTCAGAGCACACAAGGCCAGATGTACGTACATTTGCAGAAGTAGCGTTATCAGCGCCATGGCCAACCCGCAGAAAGCGCACGCCGTCATACTTCAGTTTACGTCGTATTTACCAAACCTGCAGTTCATCGGGTAACCAGCGCCTTTCTCCGCCCACTAGACCGTAAGTTGCGCTGTAGCAAAGCGTTAAGTCCTGGTGCTGTGATACGGCCAGTCTTGTATAAAGTACTTGAAAGCAATACTTGAGTAAAAGTATAAGTACGTTACCAGAAAATGACTTTGGTAGAAGTTAAAGTCTCCTTTTAGAATATTACTTGAGTAAAGGTCTTAAAGTATCTGATATTTACTGTACTTAAGTATCAAAAGTAATTTTCTGATATTAAATGTACTTAAGTATTAGAAGTAAAAGTAAAAAAAACTTTGATCATGAACTTTATGGCCGAAGGTGTGTAATGTTATCTTCATCACCACTGTCGTCTGGGTGGTCATCGTCTGTTACCATGGCAGCAGAGCCTGCACCAGGTGCTTCCATGATGCTATCAGTCATTATGCTTCCTCCTCTTCTTCTTTAGTTTTGGCTTATAGTTTGTTTTGTTTTTTGCCGCTTGGCAACAAACAGGCATCAGGTCACCAACTAGA
>CM042435.1:3211973-3246973 GCA_023631565.1 Gymnocephalus cernua
GTCTTCATTTCAGATCCACAAAGGTCAGTTTAAAAGATTTTCCTCAGATTTTGAGAGGCTGCCCGCTCGCCATTTCCGGCTTAGTCTGAACGGCCTTTTCTCGAACTGAACACATCGGGTTGGCCAAAATGAAGGCCGACGGCTCCTCTGACGGACGACGGCACGGAACACACCGAACAGACTCGAGTCAGCGACCTCGCCAGACTGTCCCACGGCCGATAATCGGCCCGGTGTATCAGCGGCCTTACACAAACCATTTGAAATTGCTATGCCGAAGAGTTCCTGTGTAGTTGGTTGCACCAACAATAAATCCAAAAAAACGCTAATCTCCAATTGGCTCCTCTGCCATGTCTCAAAAAGGATTCTGATAGATGGGCTTTGGCTCCAAGCTATAGACCAGACCGGCGTCATGGCATCGCCGAGGCTCTCTGTTGGGAGAAAGAATCAGATCAGCACATATGGAGACATATTGAGATTTGAGGCTCACCAGTTCATGTGATCCAGGTTATTGTGGTGAATCGCTAAATGATGATCATCCTCAGGAAATCCTCTCAAAGGCAAACAGGAAACTGTTGGTCTGATTTCAATCTGCACTGATGCATTATACATTCATGTTTTAGATGACCTCACATAACCTGGTACATAACCTGCAGAGAAGCAACCAGATGTTTTTCAATTGTAGCAACTATTGAGTGATTGTTTTTATTATTATTGGATGGTAGGACCTTTTCATGGGACGGCACAGGTTCCGGGTTCTGACCAGCCGGCTGGCCTTGGTCCTGTGTGGAGTTCCTGTGTGACGTGCATGTTCTCCTTGTGTTAGTGTGAGTTTTCTCTGGGATCTCCAGCTTCCTCCCACAATCCAAAGACATGCAGGTCAGGTTAACTGTTGACTCTAATGGCGTTTGTCCATCACATGGTACCTGCTCGACTCTACTCGACTCTACTCGCCTCTTTTGGTTTTCCATTACGAAAAAAGTCCCTGGTACCTGCTAACAGGTACTTTATTTAGTATCACCTCAGTCGAGGTTCCAAGCGAGTTGAGCCGATACCAAAAGGTGACGTGAAAGCGACAGACGGGGGTGTCCTGAACAAACCCGCCATTTTTAAATAGTTTAGCCAGCGGTGTTTTGTTTTTGCTGCCTTCAGCTTCTTTTGAAACTAAATGTGTCTTCTTGCAACCACAACACACCTTCGACGTTGTGTGTGTGTGTCGCTTTAGGCCACGGCAGTTTCCTGCGGCGCCGCTATGACGACCAGTCACGCTCGCCTCATGCATGAGGCGGTACTAATCTGCAATGGAAACAGGAGCACGGGCAAACGCGGCCGAGTCGAGTCAAGCCGAGCTGGAGCAGTGGAAAAACGCCATGTTACCCGTAGGTGTGAATGTGAGTGTGACACGTGTCACAGCCCTGTGATTGTCTGGCGAACTGTCCCCCCGCCGAGCAATCCTGTAAAGGATAAGCGGTGACAGATAATGAATGGATGGATAGAGGACCTGGTCATGCATTTTGATCTGAATACCAGACAGGAGCATGACTCACTGGCACAGTGCCTCATTGTGTAAAGTCCTCTATTAGTGAGTACAGACAGCTGATCAGACTAGGCTTCATCACTGGACTCTATTGTAATATACCTTTGGGTATAAATTGAGTTTTTTGCAATTAACCTTCAGATCAAAGTTAAAAGACTTGTTCTATTGAAAGAAATGTGCTGAACTACTTTTCAAATATTAAGAGAAAGTTTGGAGGAAAGAAACGAGTAGCACAGGAAGACACATGCGAGTGTGTGTACATGTGTGTGTAGGCCCTGGATCATGAATCATGTGTATTCTTATAGCTGCTGGGTTGTTACATGTAACAAATACATTGCCAAACTGGCCAGTGGTTCTGCACTGCAGCCGTAAAATACAACAAGGGAGTAAACATCTTGTGACTATGACAGCAAAATTCTGAATGAAAAATATTATGTCCACTGAAAGGTTTACAACGATTCAGGACAGACGTCACTATATACTTATGGATCCAAGATAAAAGCAGAGCAGCAGTAGAGAAGAAACGATAACCCCTCAGAGAGGAATACCATAGTTGTTCTCTCCTGAGTAAGTGCTAATAGCTATGCATCAGTGACTGAAAAAAACCCAATATATTATATATTATAATATATATTACCAGACCTTACGAGCTGTGAGTGAATGGTCCTCATAAAAATGCTAATTAAATGTTGTTTAGTTCAACTGCTGAAATCTGCAATCACGTGTGACTGCAACAGAAACTCTAGCTGTAGATGACCCTGATAACGACCCTTGCTAACTAAAACCAAAAGCAGATGAAGTGCATATCCTTATCTATTTATACTTATTACCAGAGGTAAAATAGGCTAGCTCAGCTCCCGTACATAGGCTTACGCTCTTCTATGTCTTCAGGGGACGCTTCACTTAGCATATCTTCAACAATGTATATATTTTTACAGTTTTCTGAGTCTTAATCATTCAAACAATGACTAAAACAAGCTTTCTTCATAGATGTAATAAACATAGTCCTAAACAAGAGACAATGTTGTGATCGGCTTACACCAGCCGCAACGCCAAATCAGGCCAGGGGCCTAAAGTGGGTGGGGGGGAGGAGGGGGGTCCCTTCCTAGAACCACACCCGTCTTCATTTCACAACTGCCTTTGTGGTAGTTCAGCTACCACAGAGGAGAGGCATAGTGTCTCCAGGACCACATGTTGCTATGATAACACACACAGACACGCAAGGTAAAAACAATAGTGTCTCTGTTGTGGCTGGTTACTAATGAGGTGATGTTTCACAGGGGGTCCTTTTTTCTGTTAGTGGGATTATTTAAAGGTGCACCACGAGTTCCTGCATGACGTCACTTCTGTTGACGTTCCAAGTAAATACCAAATAAAACACAGCAAGCTCGCCCCTCCCCCCATGTTTCCCTAACTGTCCTGACTAACTGACTAACTGTCACTAACCCCGACCCCCTCCCCCAACCATCTTGTCCGTGATTGGCTGGAGCGTGGTTTGTTGTATTTTGGTGCCCAGCCTGTGCCTCTAGTGTTTGTTTGACGTTTATGACCCCCCATTGACTGGGGGGGGGCAGCTAGCCTAGAAGAAGCGACCTTGTTATTCAGTCAGACAGCTCAGATGGCAAAGAGTGATGGCAAGGTAGGGAAAATGTAAAATGCGCCGATTAAACGATGGTTCGCCTTTACAAAATTATACTGTAACTTTGGTTAGCATTTTAGTATTCGGAGCAGAGAGTTTATATATTTTTTTTTTGTCAAAAATGATCAACCCGATTTTGTAGACCCTCAGTTCAGCTTTGTAAATATCTCTGTAGATCTGTATCTCATATATGTGTTTACACTGCCAGACGATATGATACTGCCAGAAGGTATAATTTGTTATGATAAAACTGGCAAGGCAAACACCAGTTTAATGTTTGCAGCTGCAGGACAAACATGCACACACACACACACACACACACACACACACACACACACACACACACACACACACACACACACACACACACACACACACACACACACACACACACACACACACACACACATGTATCTGTCAGTGGGGCCACTTTGATCCTTTGAGGCTGTAAACAAAAGACTGGCAGGGAGAGGGTGGCTGATAGTGGTATCTTAAACGCCACAGATACCAATTTTGCGTACGTGTGTGTGGAAGGGTGGTATATATGAGTGATTAATGAGTAAGCTTGTATTGTGTGATTCCATTCATCTGTTTTCAGTTTACACAGTACCAAAAGAATGGTAAGCCCTCCACTTATAGTCTTTCTTCGACTGCTAAACGACACTGGTCACAACTGAGGCCACATGTGCAAAGCTCTGACTCCAGTCTGCACTACCAACACTCACCCTAACTAAACAGTTCACATCAGCTGCAGGACTCATTCACAGCAACACAACTCTTCACACACGTCTCAGAACAGACTTTCGCCGCACAAATTGCCGATTTCCGCGCAAAATATGTGGGTTTCATAATCTCCGCATTTTCGTTGCAAAAAAGTCACATATATCTCAGCAGAAAGTTGAAAAATGTTGCTTTTACTTCACACAAGAGCAGCCATTTGCCCCTGTTGCCATGGGAACGTTATGAAGTGACGTAATTTTGCCTAGTGAGAAAGATGATGAAAGTGATCGCAATTTCATCGCATAAAATGGCATAAATATCCCGCATATTCCATCGCATTTTTTAAGAAAACGTGCCGCATAATCAAGGATTTTTGCCCGCAACAATCACAAAAATTGCCTAATCAAATCAAGTTTCTTTAAAGAAAAGAGAGAAATTCTTTCACGTAAACATGTTTATTTTATAACATACCATTTATGTAAACAAGAAGGAATGAAAATCAGCAGTTTGCTTCAATCGATATATTTTTATTTTTTGTCTGTAGTAATTTATGGAACAAGTTATATAGTTTATGTGTTCACTAACAAGTCTTTCAGTTGACATTGCAACCAGCAGTGTTTGAAACGCACCAGACTGAAATCTATTCTGTTTTGAATGTGTGGTAAAAGGGATACTTCACCGATTAGCATTAATCTTTGTATCAGTAGAAACACGGTAGTATTTTGGAATGACCGTGCGTCCCTCCCTCATGTCCCCCTGACACGACAGAGCTCTGTATTGTGTGTCTTGAAAAAAGCCTCTGATGACGCATTTTTGGCCCGATGCTACGGACTACAGCCATAGTACAGCCAGCTAGTTCCGCATGTTTTCAACCCGCCCATAGGGGGTGGGACCTCACTCCCAGAATTTCAAAATGGTGTCAGCCATGTTGAAGCTAAGCTAACAGGCTATTGAAAGTTGAGTAATTAATTCATACTTTAGTAGGCTAACCACAATGGCAGAAGGTAGTTTTGAAGATGATATGGCAGAAGGGGATTTTGAAGATCTGGTGAGCGAATACAGCGAAGAACAGTTGCGGATGATGAAGGAACAAGAGGCGGACGGAGCAGCTGCTGCAGTAGAATGTAAAATGTTTGTTTTTACATAAATTACCTTTCCAGCGGTGAAATATCACCGTAACAGTTTTGACAGCAGTGTGTTAGCATTTGAACAAAGTGTTGTGCAGGTTGTGGGTAAAGTCATGATATATGAGTGTTAGAGTTTGGAAAACTGTGTTCAAGCAATGAAAAACGAACTAGAGTTTGGTCCACATGAACTGCTGCTGTGCAGACTGGAGTTAGCAATCGAAAACAACTGTAAGTATTATCAATGAACCGTAAAGATCCCAACATAACTGCTATGCTCTGTCCTTCTCTCTTTCACAGTAAATGCTTCTTGTGAACATGTCTCAGTCCTCGCTCAGCCGACAGAGACCATTCAACACTGCAGCTATTTATACAAGTTGAACACGTTGCGGCGAATGACAAAACCCAGAGATAGCCTTTGGTTACACATCTTATGCTCACTTGGCATGGAACGGGTCAAAAGTTGACTTTCTTACTGCAATTAATCATTGTAACAGAGAGTAACAGAGAATGTGAGGAGTTGTTTAGAAGATGGAGTCACTTCCTTCAGTGGCAAAGAGAAAGAAATCAGCCCTGTTCATTCTCACATTAATCATTGCAGAAGAGGGAAGAACAAAAGCACTGTGATTCCAAAGGGTCAGGCCCGTTCTGCAGATTTGTACACCCTTAAATAATAAGAGTTCTTTATTAAGCATAGAAAATTAACGCACACTATGTGTTGAAAGGTTACAAGTGGTGGGTTACAACAGGTCAGAAATTAAGAATCTATTTTTAGTAGCATCAAGGACAATCATCAATCATCCTTATTTCAATTCCATGAATAATAACTGGTGTCCAAATATTCATGTATGATTAATGTGTCTGGAAGCTGCAGGATAGGTCCTAGATGCATCTTGTCCATCACTTTCATTCAATCTGTTTGGTAGCCATTCATTTATTTATATCTCTATTTACCGTACTGCCATTACCTGGCTTCTATCACTGCCTGTGGCCATTAACAGTGAATGAGGCAACAACATAATCACAATTCAAATGGCACCATCCAAGACTTAGGATGATATTAACATTTCTTGAACTATTAGAGAAACGTCAGATGTATTATTGTTTTTATTTTTATTAAAGTAAGTTAGGGCTGAATCACTGTGTTTTTTTTAAGCAAATATTGATTGGAATTCCCCTCTGTGCTGACCGGAGGTCTACAGGGACGTTTTTTTGCTGAATAGTACAGATCTGTTCACACTAATTAAATCCTCACAAGGACAGTACGTTTCTGCCCATAGGGGAAAACAAAGGTAATAATAATTTGGCTCAGGCCTTGACTACTTGATTTGCACTATTAATATTGCCTTAAGTCCCAGAGTTAAGGCATAATCCCTGTCAGAATATTCTGGTTAAAAGAATCGGTCATTGGGTCAAGCCCAGCATTCAACCTTTAACCTTCATAAACTAATAATAAGTATTATACTCTCTGTGAGTGTTTACGATCAATAAGATAGACAAAAGGACTCCCATGAGAACGGCAATGTTTCTGCCAAACAAAGAAAGGCTTTGGGAAGCCATTCTGGCCTCTGTCATTGAACAGTAGAGTTTCATTAGCCTGGTCCTACCAGACTCTGGTCCAGACTAGCCTGGTCCTACCAGACTCTGGTCAAGACTAGGCTGGTCGTACCAGACTCTGGTCCAGACTAGCCTGGTCCTACCAGACTCTGGTCAAGACTAGGCTGGTCCTACCAGACTCTGGTCCAGACTAGCCTGGTCCTACCAGACTCTGGTCGAGACTAGCCTGGTCCTACCAGACTCTGGTCCAGACTAGCCTGGTCCTACCAGACTCTGGTCCAGACTAGCCTGGTCCTACCAGACTCTGGTCAAGACTAGGCTGGTCGTACCAGACTCTGGTCCAGACTAGCCTGGTCCTACCAGACTCTGGTCCAGACTAGCCTGGTCCTACCAGACTCTGGTCCATGTCCATTAGTCCAGAGAGTCTGGCCACTCTCCATTAACAGGTGTTAACTTCCTTGAAGGCGGGAACTCTGTTGAAGTTTAAAACTATTGGATCTGCCCAGAGCCGCTCTGGATCTGCCATAACCAATCGCTAACGTTTGGTCGTGACGTAGCTTAGCATCGCTAGCGTTCGCTTTAGCCAATCCTTCACTGCTAACAGAGCGAGCTGGAAAATCTACCTTTTCCCGAACCCCGTGGGGAGGAGGGCCACAACATCACGGCCACCAACTAAACTCAGCAAAGACTGTTCTCGCTCGGGCTTTAACTTCTGGATATTCGGCAGCGTTGCCACAACAGACCGAATGGCTTCGCTCGCATCTTTCTCCGCCGCCATTACGGAACAACAACTCTAACGCACGACCTCAACGTCATCGTTCTCAGCCACTCCCTCTGTTCGCTGATTGGACCGGTAAAGATTTGGCCGGAGAAAACCCAAGAATATACCGCAAACCTAGACAGAGTACTGAAGGAAAATGAAAATGTAGCAGAAGTACGTAGGAGGGCGGAGCCAGGCTCGAGTTTACTGTCCCATTTAGACAGTACATTCTGAAAGAGTGTGATGCATTATGAAACACAACAGCACCCTGTGTAATATACTCTATGTGTTACATTGGCCAGACCTCCCATAACGAAAAAAGTTGTATTCATCTTTTGTATATGTTGATCTGTGTTTGGAAGCCACAGCCCAAACGTTGTTGAATAGTACAGTGAAGTGTTTTTAAAGCCCCTTCCTCTGTCTGAACTTTATCAGGGTCAAACTGAGTGAACAATGACTCCCGGTCAGTAGCTGCTTAGTCTATATATGGTCAAAATATACAAACTAGCTATGTCTCACTGTTTCTGTTTATCTGAACAACACGTAATACCAACTTGGATACGTTCCACTCATAACAAGAACACACTCTGCCTCTGTAGATGGCAGTGCAAACAGTTTTGGTCTTTGATGGTCATACACTCATTTGTTTTTGGGTGGACCCTACCAACAGTCCCCCAGGGGCCTTTACAACAGAACCAATTAGTGGTCCAGGCTCTGGGTTAATCCCATGGGGAATGTCTTTGTTCCAATCAATTAAATAAGGACATGATTGGCCTGAAAATAATTCCTTAAATCAGACGGAGATCGAATGGATTAGGCATGGCTGGACAGTTAGCTACACATATTACATTACATTACATTACATTACATTACATGTCATTTAGCCGACGCTTTTATCCAAAGCGACTTACAATTGCTATATATGTCAGAGGTCACACGCCTCTGGGACACATTGGTTGATGTGTCGCAGTGGGAAACCAAAGGCATGTGTCATATCCACTGCACCATCACATTTAATTTCAAATTAATGTTTGATGCTTTTTATTAATTTCTGTCTATGTGATAATTAGGAGTGAGGAAATTATGGTTTAGGAAACATGCACATGATTTGTTTTGGTTTTTGTGTGTGCGTGTGTGTGTGTCTGTGTGTGTGTCTATGTGTGTGTGTGCGTGTCTGTGTGTGTGTGTGTGTGTGTGTGTGTGTGTGTGTGTGTGTGTGTGTGTTTGCAAGTGGATACAACACAGAGAAATGTATGTATTTGAACCTTGCAAACATTTACAAATACATTTGCTGTATATCTGCAATACATCATTGCTTATATAGAAGCTGCATAATATTTGTCAGTGTCTATTTAATTACATTGTCAAAAATGTTTGTTCACCTATAATGACTTACAGTACGGTATATGGGTCTGTGGCACATTTTCAGCACTCTCTAGAAAGGTAAATGTACTCTGCCGGCTGTCGTAGTTTTAGATTTTACTTTGATTAATCAGAAGTAGAATCAGAACAGGATTTATTGCCAAATAAGTAACACTTACAAGAAATTTGCCTTGGTGCTTGGTGCATACATAAACATATTAACCATTGATTTGAAATAAATAATAAGTACAGAAACAAATATCATTCAATATAATTGTTTAGCATTAAGAAAAAAAGAGGCAATTTACTGTACGCTTAAATGATCCGCTTACATTTTGGGACATATTCCTATTCAGTTTCTGGCTGATACTGGTGATATTAAAGGTGCACTATGAGTTCCTGCATGGTTTCAGCGTGATTTCATTTTTGTCTCAAATGGTAGTCATCTCTCCTTGATCCGCTAGCTGCCTGCCCCCTGAACACACGGTGAAAAAGCCCCGTCTCTGGAGACAACACAGGGGTCGTAAACGTCAACCAGACGCTAGAGGCACAGGCTGGGCACCAAAATACAACAAACCACGTTCCAGCCAATCAGCGACAAGATGGATGGGGGAGGGGTTGGGGGTTAGTGACAGTTAGTCAGTTAGTCAGGACAGTTACAGAAACATGGGGGGAGGGGCGAGCTTGCTCTGTTTTATTTGGTATTTACTTGGAACGTCATGCAGGAACTCATACTGCACCTTTAATCTTCTCATCTAACTCTCAACAACAGTTTCCTTGGTTGCATTTATTTTTCCCAAGCAAGGCAAATGTAACACTAGTAACGCCATTTGTCATTTAGGAAAACAAGTAAGAGAAAGTATTTAGCCTCTCTCATTTCCTCTCATGCCTGTGAGAGCTTTCCCTGGAGGAGCAATGCCTCCACGTATTGTTCCTCACATGCTACAGGAAAAATATAGTGGGGGGAGGTGGGATGTACAGTACACGCTGAGTCATTAGGTCATCATCACAACAACTTTCTATGAAGAAGAAAAGTGTGAATCCAACAGGAGATGGTGTGGTTTTATTGTAACAGTGTTTATATAATATCTATCTGGGGACAGGATCCAACACATGTGGAGGGTTATCCAAATGAGAGCTGGCTTTGCCTGGGAGTGACAGGATACAGGAAGACAGATGTCGCAGGCTGAGGAAACCAGTCATGATTAATCGAACATGCAGACTCACACTTTCCAAAACAGGGTGCTGAACAGAAATGTCATTTACATTACAGTTAGGATACTATGCAAACAGTGTGAAGCTCCAGAAGTGCAGACGTCGACTGCATATGATTATTCTAAGAATCCAATATTCAAGGTCCCATATTGTAAAAGGTGAGATTTCCATGTATTTTTTTTTATTATATAGCAGGTCGATGTGCTATACAAATACTGTGAAAGTATCAAAAGAGTTCATCTACAGAGAAATACACAGCCTGTATTCAGAAACAGTGCCTTTTAACGAGCACTTCCGTACAGTTGTGATGTCATATCTATACTATAAAGGTAGAAAGTGTCGCTACAGTGCCATTACAATCAGTCCCCGGCTGCAATGATAGTGCAGAGACTCAGAGAGCACAGATGCAGAAGACCTGGAAAGCTGACCAGTGAGAGCAGACTGGGCTTTTTCTGGAGGGGGCTTAAAGAGACAGGCTATAATACAGAGGGTATATATATATCCAGGTATAGTCAGACAGACAGTATGATAAAATAAAGTGTTTTTTGAACATTAAAGCATGTACACATATACCAAAATACAAGTATGAACCTGAAAATGAGCATATGGGACCTTTAATCCCTCAGATACCTACGGCAACGGCACCTTTTAATCATATTTTAATCATTTAATAACCATAAGATCGATCGTCTTACCTTTTTTTGCAATTAGCAGCTAACAAGCTAACGCTAACGAGCGTCTCTTTGCTGTCCTTCTAGCCTTCACGGGAGGTTTTGTATCCAGCCTGGAACTTGTGCCTTTTTTCGGGGTGGTTGAGCAATAAATCCAAACTCTTACATCCAAGATCGATAAACTTTATGTCCATAATTTATGATTTTTCGGCCGTTCATCTGCACCGATCGGCGTTTGCTTCCGTGGTCTGGTTTCCCAGAATGCATTAGGGCTTTGTTATTGTCTGCATACCAATGAAAACCGGTCTTTCGAGAGCAGAGATCTTCTACGATAGGGAATGGCTGTGATGGCTCACTACAAGCCAGCAACGATGCAACGAAGTGAACAAAAGGTGTTCTTTGACTACAAAGATCGTCTATTCGTTTGTAACCCGTTCTACATAGAAGGGAGCCTCACTGTTTTGATTTTTTGAATACATTTGGGCCTTTTACGGAGAAATGTAAATAGCTTGTCGTTTATATGTCTTATAATGTTAATTATGTTTATTTTTTCATTGGGTGACTCCAAATATATATATATATGTAGCAGAACTGTGAGTGTTATATAAATAAATATGACATTATTATGTTGATTATTGGCATAAGTGCATGTCATGAGGGCAAAAGCGGCTGGACTTTTTTTGAAAAAATGTAGATATTTTGTCAACTGTATAAGATATAATCTTAATTTCTTCACAGTTTGACTCCTAATACATATGAGAAGTGATTTAGACAGGAGATTGGCTTAGGTTTTATTGATCTGTGTGTCATATCAATACATATCTGTGAGATTCATGTTTCCGTTTTATTTATTTATTTATCTTTAAGGTCCTACAAAATGGTTTAATATTCAAGTGACCTTACTGCAGCACACATATTCTAATAGCCCAGTGTTTCCTGAAAAGAATGATGTCCATAGATTGACTGTGGACAACAGGGTTGATGTTTTACAAGCTTTTTTAGAAAATAAAACCAGACGGACCAGAGGTTGTCAAACATCCTTCAGGAATCTGAGTGTTGAGTTTAGTGCTCAAAGCCACATCAACAGATACTACTCATCGCTCTATGAAATAAAAAGATAATGTCATCATACAGGGTAGGCAAGAAATCAACAGCTTGTTTTCATTATTTCTAATAATGCAGAGACATGCAAAGTCTCTTTAAATGGCTTAGTACAACTGCGGCCACAAAGGGTCCAAAGTTCATCAGAGTCCGTAGGCTACTGTAAGCGGAGGATTGTACAGACAACATACTAACCTTATCAGGAATGAGGTTAAACATGTTGGGCTTGTCCTGTAGTTGTGTAACAGGTAAGGCCATGTGGTTTACTAAAATCATGCGACTTGACGGCTGCAGCGCCACAGCGCCATGTGTGAATGTGTTTAAGAGAGGGAGAAGAGAAGTTTGACTTTTGCATGCAATGTCTGTAAGTTATTCATAAGTTTGGCTACTCAGACTGCAGCTTTGCTACATTTTGATCCCCCTGTGGGTCGACTTGCTCATCCCACCATGCCTGCAATCTCTTTCACACAAACGGCAGTTCGGCGCTGTTACGGTTTTGTGACTACTTCCACTGCCAAAAGCGCAACAACTCTGTCCCCTTATTATTCTTAACTTTCACACAGATGTCGAGGCGGATTAAGCCTAAACAGTCTGGTCTTGAACAGGCTGTGTGAAGGGGGTCTTACTGTTAATCTTATGTGCAGTGGTGACATTTCCACCTCATTGATGCAAGACTTAAAGCTCAAAGGGGGTTCAAAGTGAAAATGCTTTAACCTTTAGTTAGATGATATGTGCTCTGTATATTTCAGGGCAATTTGTACGTATATACAGATATACAGTTGATATTACATTTATTAAGCGGAAATTTCATCCAAATGGTAGCACTTCAAGAAAGGTCAAGGGTTTAACCAAAAGATATATATTCATTCTGAGATCATGAATATCTATGTTCGTCCTGCAAACGAAAGCTGTCATGCAACAAAGTGTGTAACTAGACGATAGGTCAGACAACCCTATCCAGTATCCAGTATTACTATCTTGAGGCAGCGGAAAGTGACCAACAAAAACCTGGTCTTAAGTCAATAATGCATTAGTAAAATGAGCCGAGGCTCGTGCACAGCGCACACACACTATGCTTGTTACACACACAGGGACGCACAGCAGCACACACACATGCAGAAGATTACAAATAAAAATATTAATGCACTGGCGCCAGGCGCTTCACACCGTGTGCTTAGATTGTTAAAATAGGGCCCAGTGAGCTATTGCTCTATGGGTGCAATTAATGACATTTGTGAGATTTGGCCATGGATTAAAGAGCTGGATGGATGGACCTCCACTAAAGGGGCAACATAAAGTGAAATTCTTTAGGCTCAAATGTAATATGAGAAAGCATAGCAGGAGGTAATGTATGCATTTGAGCTCTAGTGTTTTCTTTTACATACATGCACAAACACACTTGCAAGCACCCATAGAGAACCAAACACACCTACTTAGTTTATGATCCATGCTCTATCATAATTGTTATATTGTTCCGTACTGTATTTCATCTCAATTGCCTCGGCATGTGATTACCATCAGATAACTCATCCAAAGTCATTGCACAACAAGCCTGGAATATGTGTTTATCTCTTGATGGTGGATGTCTGAAAGAGCACTGATCATTTCACTGTAGTAATCTGGTGTGAGCAGCAGAGACAGCTAAGCACACAACATGGACAAAAATGCAGTAAATATTGAATGGAGAATTATCCATTTACAGCACATGGCTGTTCGATTTTGGAAAGTTGTGTGGTGTCAGAACTCAGGCAGTGGTTAACTTGTTGTCCAGTGTGTCTGTAAAACGTTTCAGAATAAATCTGTGAAACCCATTTGCGTGTGCTGTGTGTGCAATCTTTCCACAGGCACAGGTTTACAGTAGTTCTCCCCAAGTCCAAACGGTCTCAAAGTTATCACTGCAAATAGGATGATGTGGTTCTCAACTTTCTAACTCTTTAAATACACACTCAGCTTATTCTTGAATTCAGAAACGTATTTCTATACATACTCGTAGTGATAGTTATTTAGTGTAAGTGCCATCATGCTGACTCAGTGCAAGCAGGGCTGAGGCACAAACTGAAGCAGAGAAATAACAGTCCCACCCCACAGTGGCTGATCTCTTCTCAGCCCTCTGGCTTTTTTATCTCTCACTGGTAGCATTTGGATTCCAACACTGAGCTCTGTTTGTTTAGCTAATACATAGTTAATACAGTTTACTCTGTCTCAGAATTTGAATATTCCAGATACAGAAACCGTGCTATGAATAGCTGCATTTTACTATCTTTGCATAGACTATGTAAGCTTTACAGCAATGCAAATTTGCCTTAAATCCTAAAAAACAGTTTTCTCAATTTTGATGCAGCATAGGGTGAGAGTTTGTGTGCTGCAGCGTACACTCTCAGGGCCGTGGGTGCAGACTCATATCCAGAAATAGGAGTGCAGTTTAACCTTTAGATATTTATCAATGTAGCATTACATAAACACGTGTTTTTAATTTAATGTATCGTAAAAACTCTCAACATTGTTGTTTATGCTATAGTCTTCATTTAGCATCATGGCAGGATAAGCATTAACACACCGAGGTGTTGTCAGGACAACACAATAGTAATTGTCAAACCTGACAATAAATCATGAAATTGAAGGTGGTGTAACGTGCCAGTTGGATCCCTCGTGCTTCAAACGTTCTCCTCAAAGAGACAAGGAAAGCTTCACCTGTTTTTAATATGATGCGGACTAACAAGCAAAAGCTGTACAACCTCCCCAGTGCTTGGACTGCGTAACTGAACTAAATGTTCAACTTTGAACACAACGCTTGCTTCTATGCTGTTTGTGTATATGCATGGCTTTTCAGATATTGCTTGTATTTGTTTAAAATATGTAAAGCTAGAACTAAAAGTCTGAAGAAAAGTCTGCCCTTGTGCCTGCAGCTTTTGACTCATGCAGCCCTGCAGCAGCAACGGCTGTATGGACAATGTCTTTAAAGTCTCGGGTGCTCTCAGCACCCTCCGCAGGCTGGCTGTCTGATTGGCTGAGCACTGACCATGATGTCATCACTGCACGTTATAAGGGCTCTGACAAATAGACTGGGAGACACATTAGAAGAAACACTGCTCAGCTGAGGGAGTCTGAGTGAGTGAGACACATGGAGACTAAGAAAAACAGACAGTAGAAAGAAGGACATGTGAACAGTGACATTTTTACTTTGTATGGGAGGCAGGAAACAAGACTACAACCTGTGGAGGTTTGTACTTTTATTTTTGCTCGGCTTGTTTAACATGTTTTTTGAACTGTGCTTGCTGAAGCCTAGCAGGATGTAATGAATTTGGTTTGTGGTGCAAATGTTGTTCTCCTTTTTGTGTGGAAATACAACCAACAACAGACACATCAGTGCATTTATTTACAGTATTTAGTGCGAGGGTTTAGGCATATCTTCCTCTGTTCTTATTAGGCCACTTTTAGATTTGAATTGTGATCTTCACCTGTGTGTGTGTGTGTGTGTTTATCTACATATGGTCTCTTCAGATGGGAAGTACAACCCTCCCAGTGTACCTCAATGTGAGTGCAGGGATGATCAACTCGTCGTCGGACCCAGCTAATACTGAGAAGGGTTACAGTGAGGCAACAATGATCCTGCTGGGCATGATCATGTCCTTACTCGTCCTGTGCATTGTTTTTGGCAACATCCTGGTCATAACAGCAATCGCTCGCTTCCAGCGTCTCCAAAATGTCACCAACTGTTTCATCACATCCCTTGCCTGTGCTGACCTAGTCATGGGTCTCATTGTGGTTCCTTTCGGTGCCTGCAACATCATCTTTAAGACTTGGCACTTTGGTAGTTTCTGGTGTGAGTTCTGGACTGCGACTGATGTGCTCTGTGTGACTGCAAGCATCGAGACCCTGTGTGTCATAGCTATTGACCGTTACTTGGCCATCACCTCTCCCTTCCGCTACCAGTCGATACTGACCAAGGGCAAGGCTCGCGTTGTGGTTGTGCTGGTGTGGGTGATTGCCACCTTGATATCTTTCCTGCCCATCCACATGAAGTGGTGGATATCAGTTGATCAGGAAGCTAAGGATTGCATTGAGGACAGTAGCTGCTGTGAGTTCTACACCAACATGGCTTACGCCATCACCTCCTCTATCATCTCCTTCTACATCCCTTTGGTCATCATGGTTTTTGTCTACAGCCGCGTTTTCCAGGAGGCCAAGCGCCAACTGAGGAAGATTGACCAAAGCGTTGGACGTTTTCACAACAGCGACAACAGCAACCTCCAATCTCTGGAGGCCAACAATGGGCGTGGCAACAAGAAGGCCAAATTTTGCCTACGGGAACACAAAGCCCTAAAGACACTGGGCATCATCATGGGGACCTTTACTCTGTGCTGGCTGCCCTTCTTTCTGCTCAACGTGGTGGTGGCCATATGGAAGGTGGAGAACATTGACCTTACCTACAGGATACTTAACTGGATAGGTTACGCAAACTCTGCCTTCAACCCGCTCATTTACTGCCGGAGTCCTGAGTTCAGGTACGCCTTCAAGGAAATCCTCTGCATGAAGAGGAACCACCTCAGCAATGCGGGGCCCATGAACGGATATGTCTACAGCAGGCACAGCTGGCAGAGCGAACAGCAAGGGAGAAGTAAGGGCAGCTTGGATGACAGTGACACTAATGAAGGGTGTGTGGGAAAGGGAGCGGGGATCTGCGGCAGTGTGGATAGATCAGTGGACCCCAACGGGAATTGCAACAAAGGTCTATCGACTGCAACGACTGTCCTTTAAACCTGGAGCCGTGAGACTTCTTCAACAGGGTGATCAAGGCATGTTTACACTGCTATCTTAAACTTTTTTTCAATTGACTAATGCAGGTAAGGCCAGTCGAACTGACGGGTGGAGACTGCTTTACAGAAACTGTAATAATCATGTTCAGCTGAGGAAACTATTTCTCTTCCTCTTTCAGCACTGAATAACAACTGTAGGTAGATCACCTTTCCTTTTGTTACATTTCTCATGTTTAACTTCCATCTACCTCATCACATCTTTAAACATGTGTTTCTTAACTGGCTATTTCACATTAACTCACTGTCACACTGTTACACTATGGCAGTATAGTATCTCAGCCGTGTACGTACCGGTATGTACTTGGTATGTGCATTATAGCATTTCTACTTATCAGGCTCACATTGAATTTGTGGGCATGTTTTTCATTTCATGGTTCTTGGCAAAAGTTCCCACAATGTATTAGCATAAAATGTTTTTGAAATTCAAAGTAAATTGTTGTTGTTGTTAGAGGCTATACATTCTTTTATTTCCATCAGGAAATGGATGAGGAGCATCGAAGGATCAAACATAATGCCTCTTTGGTGCTTTGTTTGAAGAAATACATTCCAAATCAAAACACATAATATAATGTATATAATAATTTGGCTAAATTTCCTTTCCAGTTTAAAAAAAAAGAAGTATGGATTGTTATCTGAAATGTCATCAACATGTGTGGCAGAACCTGTCTTTCACTCTCTCCCCACTGCTCAGCTCTGTGGTGAGGCCCTGCTCTAGTGTTTTGCAGCCTGCTGCATGATTGTGTCTATTGCCTGCAGATCAGATAGCATCAGAGATATGAAGTTATCTACATCTCACTGGTGCAAGCTGCAAAAAGGTTTGGGGCCATCCTCTGTTAGTCAAGTTCATATACGTTGTATCAGCCAGATTCCATTATCAGCCCTAAAGATATAGATTGTACTGTAATTCAGTGGAAAGCAGATTGCATTAATGTTGTTAATCCTGGGTATCAACCGTTAAAGCTTGCAGCTGTTATATGAATAAATGCACTTGTTTTAAACTGTGCTGCTACACAGCCTAACAGTCATATCTTGCGTTCAGTCCACTGGTTCATTTGTGAGACATGTAAACCAGTATCTGGTACATTATGTAGCCTTTACGTAAATATAAGTCCTTCCTGTCCCGTCTATGTGCCGGCAGTAACCCTTTTGTTGCACAAGCCCTATTTGTTTATTAAAATGTGTGGTTGCCGTGTTTCAGTATGTACAGTGTTTACTGAAACCAGAGAAGCTGTTTCCTTAGTCATGGCACAAGGGTACAAACTACACACAACAATAAACAGTGCGATAACAACGTTCCAGGCCCGAGACTGGTGGTGGTGGTGGTGGTGGTGGAGATTATTCAGAAGCCAATAAACGATGAGAAAAACAGTCCTGAGTATTGCACCTTTGTCACTGCTCCCTGACGAGTCCCAGAGTCTCCTCTCACTGTAAACGGATCTCTGGATCTTTATGAAATCAGTCTAACATTTGCATAAGACACTTGGGAGTCCACTGGGCAGCGCCTCAGCTGTTCCAGTTGTTTCTGTCTGTCTACTTTAGACGCTGCTTGTGTGCAGTCTCTAGGAAATGCCCCCAAATCCAGCTGAGCCCAGCACAATAAACATGAATAAATCCATTATCTCTGCCGTTTATCTGGAGAATCAGATAACTTCCTCTTTTAGGGAACTCAGAATTAGATAAGCACACTACATAGTATACAGTTTCCAATTTGCATGATGAGATGTGATGAGATCCAAATGGCTAACCTGAAATGAGACTCTCTTTTTTAATCGCCCATCTTAAGATCACAGGCTCTTGGAAATGTCACTTTTTTTGACATCGGCATGCATTATTGGAACATGAGTTAGTAATGCAGGAGCTGGAGAATTCACCCACACTATAGGATAAGTGTTGCAGGTGTAACCCCCTTCCCACTGTCAGTTTGGCGATCACTATGTTCTGATCAAAGTGACAGCATGCTAAATGTGGCTACTGAAGTTGAGAGGGGGAGCAGGGATTCTCTGCCAGTCTAAATCGGTGTTAGTGACCTGTGTTTTAGTGCGTGTAGTAAGGTCAGCTGGCACCGTCAAAACTGTGAACTTTGTTCCCTCAGAGGAATCCATATGTACTGTGACGTTACGTTTGGCCAGCACTGCTGTCACAGACCTTAGGAATAGACGTAAATACGGTGTCATCTTACGTCAATGTTTGCCATGTGAAAAACAAGCTTTCCAGCTTTTTCTGTTTTTTCTATTTCATGGATTTACAGCAACGTAAATGCAGGGGTTGGACGTCATAACAAATGATCTCCAGGTTATTATTTTTATTAAAATTGTACAGGATGCACGAAGCATAATGATTCCAGGCCAAGATTTTGATATAATGTATTTATTCACTCACAATGAATTGAAGCATTAACGCTAAATGAATGAGTCACAGGTCTGTATTTGAGACTTCTGTCATTTTCAGAGGCACATCCCAAGTGACCGTTTGCATGCCTGCTGTGCTGTATGCTGTTTACTTGTGGTGATGTGTTTGTGAACTGTGGTGCCATTTCCTTTCGAAGTGATCTGTTTAAGTCCAAGTGGAGGAGTTTGTGAACTATACATCCACACTGCACCCTCCTGGCAGTGGCCTCTCCTTGCACCTCAGCTGTCTCAGAGTTATAAATGGTTTCATCAATACGCCTGTATAATAAGGAATGTTATTAATGTCTTCAGCTCCTCATGCTGGAGGACACAACGTAGTTATGTGCAATGAGTCTTGAGTGATTATCTGACACTCCGACATTCCAGGTAGGCCTACAGCTGATCGTTTGGAGCCATATATCATGTCTACTGATACATACAATGAACATTCAGTTTTCCTAATGAAGTGTGGCTCTAGATTACCACTCTTACCCACTGGTATGTTCAATTCTGCAAACGTGATGATATGTTACAATGTGGCACGTATAGTTTCAGTGTAAAATAATATTATCTATGTCATGGATTGACACATTTTAATATTGTCAAGGCTTAGGTGGGCTAATGCTGTCCTCACTGATCCATTCATGTTCCTATTTAATAAAAGCCACTTCACCCTGAACTGCTTCCCATGGTTTAGATTAGGTCATCCACTAAGTTAAAGCGGCACTGCATTGCACTTTCATGAAACATTTGTAGAATTTTTGAACAATTGAATCCAACTTTGAGTTCATGAACTGTAAACAATAACTGGCTGAGAGTTCACTTGTTCCATAATATTTTTGTGGAAGTCCTCTTTCCTGTTTGTGACCAAGAATGACGAGTCATGAGAAACGGCAGAATCTCAGCACACATCGTTGTCAAAGGTGGACTGTCCTGATAGATTGATGTATGTGAATGTTATTTTTTTTATGAAAGTTGAATATTGCTTCAGCCGTCATTTGAAAAATAAACCAATTACATGTGAACTTTTTTTTTTTTCGAGTGAAAAAAGTTGTCGCTCAGTTGAATGTTTACTCAACGTTTGCAAACCCTTTTCGCACAAGTTGTCGTCACTGTTTGTTGAGGTAATGACGCCTGTTATAACATGTTGTGTCCTGTGGTATTTATGAAAATCTGTATGTGCTGTAATATTTGCATTAAAATAAACAATGTTTTTTCAACTTGTTGCGTGTAATGTCCTCATTGATGCGTCATTTACATTTCGTAACGACAAGTGGTAGATTATAACTCTAAAATACAAAGAATTTGAAGAATAAGGTATGAGCCATCTGTGTCAGGCCTGCACTCTGACCAAAGTTCAGCCTAGTTCAGTATGTGAAAACCAGTCATTGGCATGTGATTTATACTGGAATGATGGAAAGGAAGGAGATCGGGATGTTATGAAAATGTTTCCATTCTCCTTTTGAGTCGGCCCAATGCTCCAAGTAATCATAGATTAAACAAAGCAGCTAATTCTATTCCACAAATACAAGGGAGGAGGGCAGTGGAGATATATAGAGCCATCAATATGCCTTGATATTTGGCACTAAGAGTTGAATTTTTTCTTTTAAAGCACGAAATATGTTCATCTCCTGAATGAAGATTAAAAACCTTAAGAAGTTATTGTTAGGAATGCAGAAGATCAAGACCAAAAAAACATAATAGCTTGTGTAAATCAGTTACAGTAATACATCAGAATTTCATTATGAAGAAAGGTATTGGACACAGAGGGTATTTTGAAATGAGATAAATGCTGCATGCTTCTCTTTTCTTTGTGACAGAGTAGGGTGCAAAATTAGGCTGGGCAGAACATATCTTTTATTAACATACTTTACCCTCTCCATCTCTTTATCTTGCCTACTTCCAATCTATGTCCAATCTTTCCCAGATGATTGGGAATTGATATTTGTATTGTTCTCTGAATGGTCAACTGCTGTAAGGATGAAAGAGACTTCTGCAAATGTTAGGCTAACTATCCTACAGTAGTAACCAAGTGCTACATTACCACAGTCTAGGGATATGTTATATTATGGCACATTTGTTTGTCAGGTTCCAGGCTGCGTGACAAAGGGCCAGGGTGAATGGTGTCGGCTGTGCTAGACTTGGATCTGGGCACGTTAACACTCCAGCAGTCTATATCCTCGACGTTCCACTTCTGGGACTGCTCCGTTGCCGCCTGAAATGACCCTGTTATAGTGTTCCCGTTGTAAAACAGTCAGCTGGAAACAATAAAAGCTGTGATTTCAGCCAGGATAATCGGAGGTTGACGGCTGCAAGTGAAAAGTCTGCTTTTGTCTACATTTGTCCGAAATCATGACCCATTATACAAAACTAAATACTAAAAATGTCAAAGGATTTCAAAATCAGGCTTATAATTGTAAACATTTCAGAAGAGATGCATGTCTTGGTCTATGAGCTACTATAAACCCTGAAGAATCAGAACTACTTATAATCAGCCTAAAAGCCATTTGTCATGCCTTCCTCCTGTAGTTGAATTTCAGTTACGCAGAGGCATCTTCAGTGTAAATCACAGCCTGTATGAAATAGGTGTAAATGCAGCCGCCTGTCACCCTCTAATCCTTCATAACTGAAGTTTCCCCCTGCAGTGTGACATTGCAATTTCAGCTGAAGTCTTGTGTCAAACGCTCCATGTGTTTCAGGGGTTTTGACGTGCGCTGAGGGCGATCCACAGGGATGTGTGCAGACATACGTCTGAGATCTGCCACGTTCTCTCTGGAGCTTCGTGGCCAATTTTCTATACTGACAGAGAAATTTCGAGAAAGCATGCCCAACTTATTTTGCCAACAGGCTTTTAAATATATATGTAAGTCCATGCACGGTAATATCTATCATCAGCCTTCAACAATATTTCAGATCCTCAAGAGCAACATAAAAAGGCAGTTTTCCCATATCTAGACCTACCATGCTGTCTGAGTCAGTTTCTTTTTTTTTAAAGAATGAGGGAGGGAAAACTCTGGAAAGAAGGGGTTGACTGTTTTCTCAGATATTTAAATCATTGCTGTGATGCTTACAGGGTGCGGGCATGTGAAAATGTTGTCTCTGATAGATCGATAAGTCCCCTGACACTTTGGTGACTACAGTGACCAAGGCACCACAATGTCTGCAGGCCCCTCGCTCCCAAGGGCCTTAGTAGCGTGCGTGTGTGTGTGTGTATATGTCTGCGTGCGCATCTCAAATCATAGCTTGTCCACATCTGAAGAACTAGCTCCACCCGACCTGGGGTTAGAAAAGCAAATATGACTCAAAGAAAAAAAGCCAAAGAAAACGCAATAAAACACAAATTCAAAAAAAATGTTACTTGTCAAAAATGATATTCTGCTGATGTTTGCTAATCATGTCACTACAGTTCCTCTAAACAGTTGTAAATTGTGTCATTTGTCAGTGTGTCCAACTCATTTTTGTTCCCATCTGCAGCCACAGAGATAACATTTTCTTTGCCGGTTGATTCTTGCGAAGTCTGGATTGTGCAGCGTCAGCTCTATTCCTGGAGAGCATCAACAAAATTCTGGCTAAATACTAAGATGTCAGTGGGATGGATGTGACCTTAGTGATGTGAATCCAGTATATATATTAGGATGTAAGGGTCAAGGGTTAATCACGTAATCAATGATGCCTCCAGAGCTCTCTGGGACACATTAGCAGAAATGTTACAGCACAGCAGCCCACGGTTTTCTTCCTCTTCAGCGCAACTCAGTCGGTCACAACTGCTCTCAAACCTCTGTTTTCTCTGTACATCATTTGATTCAATTAAGATAATACAGAGTTAGACAAGATAAGAGAGAAAGAAAAGCTTTCTGCTCAGTCACTCATTGGACTATAAGTTGTTTTTTTAAATAAACAAACAATACAGGTTTAACCATCTTATCACTGACTCCATTTCAAAAAGTTGCTGTTTTAAACGCTGCTGTGGAGACTTCTCCCGTTTCCTGATTTTTCTTCTAACTCTGTCAGTCTCTCTTGTGCCTGCTGCTTTATTCATAAGTCACTGACTATGTTTACATGCACATAATATTCAGTTTTTTGCCCCAATTCCGAAAAAGACGATATTCCGACTAAGCCGTCTACAGCAGGTGTGGTGGAAATTATTTCAGAGTGCAGCAGGTGTAGATTAGTTAAGAATTAAAATAATTGAGGATGAAACAAATACAAAGAAATAGTCGTAGACTGAACCAATATAGGTTTTTGTAATTTATTAAAGTATATATTCTGCAGAATAGGACGACTGGTTCACAGACTGCACGCAGCGAGGTGTGGAAGAGTCTTCAACGTTCATACAAAATTCACAGGCTTATATACACAGATAAGGAACGGAGGAGTGACATCAACACATACATAATGACATCTGTTTCTTCTAAAGTCTCCCGCCTAGCTTGGCCTTTGACATACAATGCAAATCATAAAGACAAGCTGAGGACCTGATGCCCCGTTCATCAGGTTTGGAGATGTACAGAGGTCACATAACAAGATAGTTTAACAGTTTGACCTGACCTCCATGGGCCGCAGCCTTTTAGCTGTAGACTTTGTGACTCCTGTGTATTTTAGTAGAACAAAGCAAGGTCTCTTACAGACAAATGTAGACAAACTCTCCCTGTGAAATACATAAGAAGAGTACATACAGAAAATCTATGTTAATTAGGTATAATTTTGCCATTACAATGGCTAATGAAAGTAAGTATTCCACTAATAACCCTGAAAAGGAGGATAGAGGGCTGTAGGTGGCTGGCTTGAGATCAGCGGAGGGGTCGGTAAGAACAGTTCTGTCCAGTCACTTTCAATTCCTCAATTCTTTTATTCCAGGCATTATCAAGGGGACATGTTTGTTTGTTTGGTTTCTGAGGGGAAAGTATATGGGATGTAGTTAGTGTCACAAAGTCACAAACAAGGCCACAATTAATTTGGATAACAAACATATATACATTATCGGCTCTGTTCTTAACCTAACAATGAATATAACTACTCAAATGCACACATCTTACAGGTAACTCAAATGAGTGACGTAAACCTATTCAACTAGTCAATATGCAGCACCTTTAAACAGCACACCAACAAATTAATGCAATATAACAGCACAAACAGAAAGGAACGCCAGATTGGCACTCGCCTACATTAGCATGTTCATTTCATCAAAGTCATTCAAAGTAAAAACGTATAAACTTACTTAGCTTAACAAGGCAGGATACGTAGTATTTCCAGCATCAAAGACCCTCCATGTGGTATGAACAAAGGGAAGGGACGGTGTGCACAGGTGTTGTCTAACAGAGTCTGTAGCTGATTGAGACTAATTGATTGCGGCTGTGGTGAACTACAGGGGGAACTGAGTGGCAAAGCAAAGGGGGCGTGGCAACTGCAGGACAGAGCTGAAACCGTCCAAACAATTCCCGTTTACATGTATCCGTGCAAAACAGGATTCTTTTCACAGTTTACCAGCGTGGAGGACTTGTTGGACCGTGCGAACACAGCGTCCCTCCTTCATTCCTTCAACCAGGTCAGCGTAGCGATCTGTGCGAATATAGAAAAAAAACCTGTTCATATCCAAGTCTTTGATAAAAGTAGCTGTGTTTCTCCTTATCGGGTCTGCAGCACAAACAGAGCTGACTGTAAGGACGCATATTCCCAATGTGCTGTATACATGTCTAAAGAATGCCTCTAAAACCTGAATAATACCGGAATAACCCACATGTCTTAATCAGGAAAATGCTATATTCAGAAAAAGGCCTTATTCGGAATATCCAACCTGAATATATGCTGTTTGCATGACCTGTATCAAATTCTGAATATTGTCATATTCAGAATAATAGTGGAATATCGGTGTGCATGTAAACGTACTGAATGAAGTCAATAAGGTGGTCTCCTGAAATGAGTTTCTCCCAGAGACCAGAGGAAGAGAAGGCAGATGCTGCTCCAGACAGACAGCTACAAAACGCCATACATCTGTTTGTGGTTGTCTATGATGAAAAGTGCATTCTGGCTTTGGTTTAAACACAAGGTCAGGAAAGTTGTCTAACTCAGTGCAGACACACGCAACAACTTGACTGCTTACAGGAAGCGGGGAGTGTTGTCCTTAACTTCAAGTGTCAGCCTCATCATACTTACATTCAGTAGGTTTATCAATCTTTTTCTTCATCTTGCTGCTGATGGTGGATGACTTTTTGAGTAAATCGACTTACAGACAGGATTCATTGTAATAATACCATTTAAAATGTATTTTTCTTTCTCTCCTAATGGCTCAATTATCTGACTGAATAATAGTCATAATTGGCTTCCAAGTGATCAATTTGACTCCGAGGCAGCTAGCTATTTGTGAATGGCTTTGATAAGCATCACTTTTAGCACCTTTCTAATGCCACTCCAGTGCTTTATGTAACGCTGCACAATAGTTATGTTAGGTTTAAATACAAAGTCCTGGGAGAAGATGAGCAGTGGTGTATGGTATAGTGAGTAATTGGCTTTTGAAGAACACATTTATCAACCAGCAATCCTCCCTGTTGTACACTCATAAGCAAGTTGAAATATTGATATCTGGCAGCAGTTTGACCAAACACAGGCTGTCACTCATATGTGGATGTGCGTAAATGGGTGTGGCTTCCATCAGGAAATGTTCCTCTTTTCAGGTTACTGGAAATCTCGCAGGTTTTACATCATCCAGTAGAAACAAACGCAGGAAGGAATCATTTTGTAGTGTCCTAACGAGAGTGGGAATTCCCCGTTCGGACCTGTCGCAGCCAGACTCGTCAGGCCTCGGCACGACTAGAGAATTTATCCCGTTGACATCAGAATAATCTCAACGTTCCCTGACATGCTGACAGTGTTTAATAATGAGAGACAAAGACGCTTGTTAGTTGAGTAAACAGAAACCTAATAAGGTGTTACAGTTATGGATATAGTGCCAAGGAAACTAAAGTGTGTAATGTCTGTTTGTGTGGTTTTATGGGCTGATGGTTCATGTCCTGTGGCAGAGGGGAATACAAGAGTATTTCCTGATTCAACAGAGGATCAAATGAAAGCTATAAATACATCTCAGGCCAATAGTAAATACTTAGCATGGGGTATTGTGATAATGTATCTGCTGTATGTCATTTGCTGCTCAACATACTGGACTGTTTGCTATCAGCTCTTTCCTTATGTCATGGCAAAAAATATAAGTTCAACAACCTTCATGTTGAACTTAAAGTGCAAACTTTCCCATTCAACTGCAGGGAACTTGAAAAACCTGTTGTCACAACAATTTCCCTTTCCCGACATTTACAACTTCATATTTAGGTCACGCCCAGTGAGCGGGGGCAGACAGTCCCGTCAACATCGTCCTCCGCTAATGAAAATCTGCAGACAGAATGAAACCAGAGTTGATCCTGCTTTCATCATGAGCTGCTATAGTTACTCACCTTGACCTTACTGATGTCTTCAGGCACCCATTATGGAACAAACTGAAAAATGTATTGTCAAATTATACACTCTGTGTGTGTGTGTGTGTGTGTGTCAGAGATGGCGACTCCAGTTTGAGCCTCGGACTTGAGTCGCACACACACACTTGACTTACACTCGTCCTCAAAAGACTTCAGACTCTACCTTGAGATGCAGGACTCGTTAACAGTCTTCATGTTTTAGGAAAGGAGCGTCATGAATCTTGTTTCCCTCCGTGCGTGACCTATAACCCACCTACCTACCTAACGTGTCTGCTGTGCCCAGCCACACCTGAGAGAGGACAACAAACATGTCGACCTCACCATTCATCAGAGGCTTTGGCTATAAAAACTTCACACAACAAGGCCAAGACAAAAGAAGCCCTGCATGCAAAATATGTGGAGCTAGCTCCGAGACTTGAAACTTGGACTGTTGTGTGTGCGTGTGTGTGTGTGTGTCCCATTAATCTGTTACTACAGTGAAGGAGGTGTGAAGGTAGCCAGAAGAGAGAGTTATTATGATATTATGAGAGGGGTGATGAGAAGGAGTGGGCAGGGTCGTAGAGGGAGGCAGAGTGCATTTGTCCAGGGGTCTCATTTATAAACGTGGCGTACGCTCAAAACAGGGCTGGAAATGTGCGTACGCCACTTCCCACGCAAACGGTTGTGATTTATAAAGAACAAACTTGACGGGAGAATGTGCGGTCCGCCACGCAAACTCTGACCCACGTACGCACATTTTGGAGACAATAGCAGATGGTGAGGTGGTGAACTCAAGTCAGACTGCAGAAAGTATATTTGGGAATAACAATTACTCGTAGTATTTTCAAGTATCGATGCCTCACACACATTTTTTCACGCCATATCATCCACGTCATCATGAAGATTAAATCCAGCAGTGTTATTTGCGCTTGCACTGAGTGATAATTGTTCCATAAACACCTCCAACTCAAATCTTAATAAACATTTGTTCTTATGTTTAATCGGTGCTGTTTCACCGTCACAGAGTCTGCATGGAATACAGGATATCATCAGATACCCTAGCATTAGATAACTGCAGAACACAGTGTAAATAACTAAATACCTGTCTTTAATACTGTGCATACATCATCAAATGTCAAAGTCTGGAAATACAGACGTTAAGCTCTCACGCAATCGTTACACTTAATGTCCGAATTGTAATACTGTTCGTGACTAAACCTGCATGAAGAAAAGTGTGTTTGCCTTTCGTCTTCAACTTGTATCTCGGGGCGGGGGATACCACTAGTTGATGCTGTGATTTTGGCAAGGTGTCTACAATCATAAATTGTAAACATAAATACTGCGGTGACCCCCGTGCGTAATGGTGCATGTTGGCCCTGCAGGAGGACTCGGGCAATGGAGGAATCAGGAGAGAAAGATACTTCAGGGACCACGATTGATGACTTTAAATTCCCTAAAGCGGAGCTGTTGGCTCTATGCACTAACGTCCTGGGTCCAGTAGAGAGGGCAACGCACCGGAACCGTGCCATCCCGGTCCAAATACAGGTCCTCGCCACACTGGGGGAAACCGGCTGTTTCCAGAGGGAAATGTCAGACAGCTAAGTGTTTTATATAAATATTATATATAATCTTTTTACATTACATGTCATTTAGCTGACGCTTTTATCCAAAGCGACTTACAATTGCTATGTATATCAGAGGTATATACCTCTGGAGCAACTAGGGGTTAAGTGTCTTGCTCAGGGACACATTGGTTGATGGATCATGGTGGGAATCGAACCCTGTGTTCTAACCACTGCGCCATCACCACCCCCATCTTCAACTTTATCACTAAGGCTTGTTTGGATATAATTTATAGTTCTGTTAAATGTTATTATATAAGTCTGGTATATCGACGCTGTCCCTGAGTGCTGTAATGCCGTTTTTATTTCATTAACATAGGTAGTCTAGACATCAGGTTTCCCTACGCTGTGCGAGAACAGGCCGAAATTATAATTCAATTTGCAGAAATTCCCGAGCGTCTGAGAAGTTTTTGCATTTTCCCTGCCAGTCGTCATAACGAAGGAATAACTGCATGCCAGGGTCATTAACATACTGATCAGCATTCACAAGGTGCTTTCATTGACTATGATTAAAAATGTGCGTGTACAGGGTGGGATAAGAGGCTGATCCACGTACGCACACTAGTGGGTAATCTGTGATTTATAAAGGGAACATTGCTTACAGATGTGCATATGCACAGTTTCATAAATGAGACCCCTGATCTGTACAGCAGAGCATGCATATTCTTCAAATTATCGTACAGACATTAAACTGTGACAAATCAGGTATGTTCCTAATGACATTTAACTCTCAATGTGTCTTTGTGAAGATCATTAAATGAGCATTGGCATTTAATTTTTAATTGGAATACCCACATGTTACTCTATAATTCCATTAAAGGACTGAAGAACCGTGGAAGTTTGAGAAATGTTACTGTAGGTCATCGTTTTTGGTATCCAACAAGAGGATTGACATGAAAATTATCTCTGTTTCTAAGCAGAGATGTGTTAAGCATACTCTCTCCTGTGCCAAATTAATCTCGATGCATTCAGGGCTTCAGATTGTGATTGTGTTTGTTGGAAGGTTTTTGGGTCACATGAGATTATTTAACCTTGTGTTTTTCTGCTGTAGACATGTATCAGCTTCTGTAGTTCCACATGTGCATTCAATGTGGAAAAACTTGTTAAGCAAAAGTCCCTAAAGGTTATTTGAATGTAACCTTGGGAATACTTAAAAAGGAAGAAAAATGCAGTGCTTGTTTTGGCACCGAGCGGCCGTGTATTGAACTCGTGCTCATGGTTGTGGGGGAAGAAAGAATCCCTGTGACAGTCAGCATGCAGGCCTCGTATGCTACACATTCCCTCCTTAGGGTCATTGCTTTACAACAACCCCACCCTGAGCACTTTGTATGGCCTTGCCTTTTACTCTTACACACTGTTCTGCTCATCTACCTCATGCATATTTCAATCTTACAATATTGTTATTAATATTTCACTGTCCTACGACTTGCACGATCTCAGACTATACTGGTATTGCACTATTCCTTGCCTCTCTTTAATTGCTATTGTATACATTTTGTAAATTTCTAAATTGTATTGTTATACTGTATACTTAACAGTATTTTGTTATATTTCTTACTGTCCTTTGATTTTATTCTTCTATGTTAAGTGAGTGTTGTACTTTGAGAGCAAAGATTAACCAGAGTCAAATTCCTTGTTTGTGCAAACCTGGCCAATAAAGCTGATTCTGATAAATATTCCATAAAATGTAGCCTATTTACTGTAATATCCTCCAACTGTAATTCAAGACACACCATTTCCTCAAGTGTGGTGAAATTCAAGCTGCACCATACTGACCAAATCACTAGTGTCATTGTCTTTTTGTTTTTTTAAATGTATCCTGTCAGGAAATGTATTTTAATATTAAGTCCACACCTGTTTCGTACACAGTTACATAGAAGGACCTTCATACACAGTTGGACGTCGTGATTGGACTTTAGGTGAACCCAAGCCAAAGAAATGTGACAGAGGGGAAACTTTCCATTGTGTTCAGATTTAATTGCTGCCATTGTCACGCAGATAACGGAAATCTTTCTCTCGTACCCATTTAAAAGTTGCTGCAGCAGCTGATGCAACACAGGCTGCAGCTCGGGGTTGTCTTCCACTGCCCACCTCTGGCTAAACTGAAGAACACCACCACCATGGCTTCTTACAGCAACACACACAAAATCAGACCGTTAGCTCTCTCTTGTGGTGCTTTCAAGACACGGCATCATTGTCCAAACAAACGTACTGCTTCTTTTTCTGGCTCTTGGAAACATTGGAAATAAAACCACCTCCTCCAGTGGCAGAGGACTGGAGACATTTGTTTAGTTTACTGTGGGGAGAAATTGTCCTTTCCTTCAAAAGCCGTTTATTGGAAACATTTTTAAGTGACAATCAGTGAGCTCCCTTGTCATCCTTGCCATGATGCTCTCCGGGGCTGCGGTCGAATAGTCCAATTTGCTCAGGAAGGCTCCTAACGGAGTGAAATGACCCGGAAGCAGATAAGCGGCTGCCATGGTGAGAGACGTTCAAAAGGTGATAAGGAAAGGAGCTTCTATGCTTCCTTTGTTACCTCCTTTAGCATAGGATACACTGGACCATCCTTTACAAAAGAAAAGGAGATAATGCCGTCCCACAAGTCCTTGCGGCAGCAAAATTTTAAACGGATCACCATTTTGCCGTTCATAATCAAAATAAGGTGCGCAGTAGCGCCGTAATCCTGTACGCACCGTGCGTACATTTCATTTTCATTGAGACATTGCAACACATCAAATAGGCCTAATAATGTACGTTATGGCACTTTATGGTTTGAGTGGTTTAATAAACCGGTTAATGCAAGAACTTTCCTCTCCAACGCGTAACGTGACGGTGAGCATGTTAACAGAACTGTGAATGAATGGATCGCTGAATCCAAAGTTACAGTTTATCTATAGGCCAGAGCAGCGTCTGAAACAAGTTACCTGTTCGCCCCCTGGCTTATTTCAATATATAGGCTATGTTTTGTTAAAAACTCACTACAGATAGGACTACATTATTATGGCCATGTGTAAAAGAAGGAATATTATGTGACAATTGTGTGAATCGGCTCTGAAGGCATTCAAATCAATTACCTGACATCTCCCACCCACATAAGTTATTTGCATCCTTTCTACAGTCTCTGTGGGCTATTGCTTTTAAATGATGCATTGTAGTGATGTATCAGATTTACTGTAATGATGATAATGCTGTTTTTTAAAGCCACTGTAGCTGATATCATGGGATATTTAAACAGCAGAATTAAAATGTGTATTTATAAAGTTGACAGAGAAAACATAACTCAACTGGTGGCACTGTTGACTGCTGTCCTCGTGCGTAAATGTGCACAGCAGCAGCGGACAGCTCTGCTCAGTTTAATATTGTCCTTAATAATGTATTTCTGTCACCCACCCGCAACCATCTAACCCTTATAAGTTAACATAGAATATGTAGCCTACAGTAGATTCATAGACCTAACGTGTTCTGCTTATCTTGCATACATTTAATTCTTATTTCCATACAATCATCCTAATCGGGATTCATGTGGATGAATATGAGTGGGCAGGAGGGTGAGCGTTAGCAACCAATAATGAAAATAAACCATTTGCTGAACACAAACAGCCTCCAGCTCCGTGTTTTATAATAACAAAATGACATGCAGCGAGTGCTTCACATGACACATCATTATTGCAGAATAAGAAGCCTGCATGAAACATCACGTTTAGAAAAGCACGGGCCACGTATCCAGATGCTCTTTTCTCACCGGCAGACTCACCGTCAACAACATCCGCCGTGGCATTATTACAGCCGAGTGTAAGGGCAGTCGGAGTCTCCTTGCACCACGGTTGTCTTTTCCTAATTCCTTTTGAATTCTCCTTCACACCTTTCCTTGACCTCATGACGTTTACCATCGGGGTTAAGGAAAAATGTTTAGGAAAAGGACTTAAGAAGTAATTTTTTGACTTTTCGACCGCAGCCCAGGTCTTTTTTGGAACATTTTAACAGTTACGCAACAAGATTTGTGGCTAGAAAAGGCCTGGTGATCTACCCAAACATCGGGGACAAGAGATTATGAGTTCTACAAGCTGTAGCTGGTGAAGAGGGAGCAGACGGAGAGCTGCAGTACAGTCCTCGATCCCAATGTCCTCGTCAACTGTAAGAGAAGGACATCAAGTTCACCATCAAATCCCAGGAGTTCAGCCACTACATGGGTCTGGAGAAATGTCAACTACTCATCTTAAAATATGATTTATTGTTAATATTTAAGCAGAAGTGAAGAGTAATAATCTGCTTCACACAGTCACACATGGGAGTTTCCTGGTAAAACTGTATTTAATGGCTCCATAGCATGCCCCACGTTTGGTAAAGTAGTTGTTGGTGTATAGGTATTTTCTTTTTTGGGGAAGTATTTTGCAACATGTGTTTGGAAAAAAAAAAGACTTCTCTTCTCCATAGGTGGAAAGTAACCAAGTACATTTTCTATTGTATTCATGGTCTGTATTGTTATGCAACACTTTGTTTTACAGGACAATCAGCTTAACGGGACTGTTATTTCAGTACAATTTCCTAATAATTTCTGAGAAGTTTCCTTCACATAACTAGGTAGTATGGTAGCTATTAATTATTTGGAAAACAGACATTGTTCACTGGCTCCATTTAATTAATTCCAATGAAATGCTAGTGTAACCCAGAGAGTCTTGTAGTCAGGGCACGGCAGGTCAGCTGCAAAAATGTTGCCTGAAGGCAAGCAAACAGTTTAACACATATGCAGACGTAGGTTTCAAATTATGACCTAATATAGAACAAATATTTATTTGGATTTAAATGAAGCTGCATCTAAATTGTAGACCTGTAAAATGAGGCGTTACCCACAAAACCGTCACGTCTAGAGAACAGCAGGCTCGGACCCAAAAGTGCAGAGTGTGAAGGCGAAGAGGCAACAGGAAGATTTTAAATGTTTAAATGTCTAAAGCAGGCAGGAAAAAAAAAAACTGGCAACCGAGATCCAAACAAAAAACACACTGGCGAACACTGAAAACTAAAAGAAGCATACGCCACAAAGAAGCAACTCACCGGAAAAACCGCAGGGAATGACGCAGGGAGAAAAGACAAAGAAGAGACAACAGACAAAGAAGGCACAGAGAGTAAATACACAAGGTAACGAGGGACAGGTGACATGAGGGCTGAGGAACAGGTGAGCAGGGCAGACAATCAGAGAGGTGGGAAAACACAAGGCAGGAAGTAAAACAAGACATGACACAGGAAAAACAGATACTACAAAGTAAAACAGGAAAAACATACACACGGATAGAACAAGGAAAACAAAACAGAGAACACGGGTAACACACAACCATGAAACAAACAGGGAAACACCACAAACTGAACACAAAAACATTTTAAAGTGGACATTCTGGATGAGTCATTTTACCTAGGATACTATAAGTAGATTTTGCAAATACTTTGAACTTTAAATGTAGCATTCTATACTTCAGTGTTTTTGCTTTGTGGTATTTACAGACACACAATGCAATTAATAAGCCTCCTACTCACCAACACCAGAGCGATCACACACAAAATGGATGAGCTACAAATATACACGGAACTGCTGCGTGATATTTTGGTTTAACCAACTTACCACAGACGGCAGCTAGCAGCTAACAGCTAGCTAGCAGCTAACACCGGGCAAGCTACCCACCAGCAGCATCGAGACAGGGTAGGTGAATTAAAACAATGTCTGAGTTGAAAACGCATCTTGTTGTCACGTAAGGGCCCTGTTCATGTTGCAGACATTTAATTGCATTTTGTCTAAGAGGCCCAATGGCACTCTAAAATCTGCCCTGACAACTGCTGTTTTAGCTCATTGGAAGCTAGCGGAGGTAGCTGCAGCTTCTCCGTGTTGCCGGCATCGATTGGCGTCAGGGTTTTTTCACATGTAGTCATTGTGCACACTTCTGTCACGGCAGGCAGGGAAATGCCGAGAGCAGGCAGATGTTCCGTTGCTTGAAGATTTATTTCGTAAAAAAAAAAAAACAGGGTACATACCAAAGGAAGCCAAAATGCAAAAACAAGACAAGGTGTCCAAACTGAAGCAGGCAAAAACTAAGTCCAAAAATGCAAAAGAACAGTATATCAAAAACAAGAGCACAGAGACCACAGGGAAGACTAAGACACAAACACAATGAACTGACACAGCACAACGGGAACACAAAGACTAAATACACAGGGTAACGACTCTAACGAGGTAACAAGAGGCAGGTGACACAAGGGCTGGGAAACGGGTGAGAAACATCAGGCAATCACAAGGGCGGGAAAACCAAAAGACAGGAAGTAAAACAAGACACAACAAGACAGAAAAACACAGACTACCACAATAAGACAAGACGGAACAAAATACCAGACCAGAAACACAACAAATTACAGAGCAAAAATACCCTAACCATAACAACTTCTCTTTTCATTATTACTGAATTATAGTTGTGCAGTTTACTATGATATTATATCCTGTACCGGTGTCTGTGGATTTGCATTAAGTAATTGTTGTGTAAGAAGAAACACAATAACAACAAAAACACTACAACCTAAAATGTTTAATTTACAGCTGAGCATTTAATGCCAAAGAATGCAAAAGAATATTCCAAATTATAAAACAGTGTTCATACATTTTAATTATTTGACATCCTCACTGGCCTTCATCTCAGTAATAGATGGATGTTCAGCAGGTTGTCAGAAAAGCCGCCACCTTGTGGCTCTGGGCTGAAACATACAACAAATGTGTCCCACTGCAACATCAACGATTTCACTCAGCAGCACTGGGGCAAAGCTCCTGGAATGTCACATGACATTAACACATGGCTAAATGCTTAAGGTGGCCTCTACAGCCATAATCACTGTATGTTCTCTCATTTAACTAAATGTAGGTCTAATGTAATTCATCAATGCCTGAAATCTCAAATTACCAAAATACTACACTGCTTTAACAAGCTATTATTTATCTATATAGTGTATATATACTACATATATAGATATATACTGTATATTATTTTTTAGAAGAATAAAAACACAGCTCTTAA